>JAQQZZ010115012.1:0-15047 GCA_030265115.1 Mopalia vespertina | reverse complement strand
TAATCATTGAATACAATGTTTTGTTTAGTTACAGGCAGACTGGCAGTCCCACAGGTGTGTGAAGATTGTGGATTAGTTTATAATCGTAGTGACTCTTATCGTAGACACAGACGAATTCATCACCAACAAGGAAAAAGACATGTATGTGATGTTTGTGGAAAACTGTTTACTAGAAATGAACATCTACAGCGTCATTTGAAGTCCCATGCATTCCAATGATTTAGACAATTGGAAGACCCAAGTATATGTTCTCCTTGCGGATTCTCCATGTTCAAGATTGTAATCAAGTGTTGGAAATCTGTCAAAGTTGTCTATCAAATGTTTGGGAAACCTGGTATATTTATTACTAAAACATGTTATTGCCAATCGAAATTCAAAGTTGATCAGCATTAGGCAGGGACTTAGCCAGAAATCAAAAGTATGGTGTCCAAAATGGTCTGTTTCTTAAAACAGGGTGTCCATATGAGGCAATTGTTCACTTCAGGGTGTCCATTTGGATGGGTGTCTGTCTAAGCCCTTGTCATTAGGTATATGAGCGAGTCCCACGATGTGGCTCCCACAATCACGGGGGAGGTATTTACAAGGTTTCCTCTTGGTTTTTCCACAGTATTCAAGCAAGGAACAGTGTGAAAGGACAATCCGTAGCATATAAGTGAAATACCCTTGAGTATGACATTAAATCTAAATCAAACAAGCAAACAAAATCAAATTTGATCATCACTTTTTAAGTCAAAAATCTAAACAAACCGGTAATAATCCTTTTTCTGAGGATGACAGCACATCTTACAATAGAGACCAAAGAAACTACACATTTACTGCTGTGATTGTTCACAGTTGAAGAATAAGCTTGTCAGAAAAGTTGAAGGGAGCTTCCTGTTGCCCTCAGAGCTGAAGGTCAACACAAAGTGAATCTGTCATGGGATCTTTGTTTTGTACTAAGTTTGATGCCAGTGAAGTCAAGGGTGGTCTCATCACTCATTCAGCTCAAAAACCCTCATCAGAATGAAATAATCTAAATTTAAAATGAAATCAGATAGGAAAGTTAATCTGAAATCAGATAGGAAAGTTAATCTGAAATCAGATAGGAAAGTTAATCTGAAATCAGATAGAAAAGTTAATCTTAAATGCCATACAATTGAAATAATGAAGTTTGAAAGCCATACACATTTTGTAAACTTTGCAAACTTGAGTCAATATGTTAACTTAATTGAATACAATTTAAAGTAAAATCTGCAAAAAAATAATTAAATAAATTTAAATTTTACTAGCAACTAGTAGAGTACAGTTGACAAAACATGGTGTGTATATGCTAGCCACACAGCAGCATATCTTTACATGTTTCTTGGTGTACTGTATATTGTGAACCAGAGAGAAGAAGCCATCTAAAGAAACCTGTTCCATTTAAAATGAGACACTTTGTTTCTGTAAAAACCTGTTTCCCGTGATTGTATGTTGCCAGTGGTGTTGAGGGTGGTTTCCTTCACCCAGTCGGTTGGCACTCTGTCATATAAGTGACATAGCGGCTAGCCTAGTACAATGTTAAACGTCAGCGAAACAAATAACCAAACTCTATTTAAAATCATGATTTGAGACGCCCCTCTTTTTGATTCCTGGCTTATATTGTGTACTGTATGTGAATGTGTCTCCTTTTAAATCATTATAAATGTTTCATATGAATCATAAAATTAAAATTTAATATATTTAACTTGTATATAGACATAATACCATAATTACATGTTGCATGAATATGAGGAGATTTATCTTACATAAAGTTGAAATGTTGCATGTGTGTAAAACATTACTTATAGCCAGCAGTTGGGAGTGGGCTTCCTGTTGCCCTTTTGCTCACGGGGCAACAAGAAGCAGATCAGTTGTGGCATCTTTGTTTCCGTGTCTTGTGATTGTCCTGCCTTGTCATAGTTTGTTGCCAGTGGTGGTTTCTTTCACCCATAAGGTTGGTGTCATGAGTGACAGTACAATGATTACCCCAAACAAACAGATTCAAACTTATGTAGCATTTTAACATGTACATATATACATGTTGTATGGGTCTCAACATCATGGGTTTATCTTTAGATAAAGTTGAAATTTAACACATTACATGTTGAACAATTTTTGTCATGTTTTAAATTTGATATGATCTTATAAATGAATATAAAAGAAGAGATTTAACTTGTTAATAAACTTTTACTGGTGAATGAGGTAAAACATGTATTCGATCAGCAGGAGGCCTTGCCCTGCATTCTTAGACTCCTTAACCTGGTCTTAGTTAACTGTCACTGGTCAAACTGGTGTCACCAAAATGCCACTGGTTGGCATGGTGACCTAATACTGTTACTGATTGGATGTTGGCGTCATTCTGTGCTTTGTAAACCTAATGTTGTATACAGTTACTGGTTGGCCTGGTGTTGGCATACGGCAACTGGTGTTGTACCGTCATTTAAAAACCTAGTGTTGTATACTGCCACTTGTTGACTCAGCAGTGGCAAAATCCAAAATGTCAATGGTTGGTCTGGTGAGAATATACTGGGAATAGCTAACCCAGTGTTGATATGTTGTGATTGCTTGGTCTTGTGGCTGTATTATGTACTGGTCCTGTGATTTGTAAACCTGGTATTGGCATATTGTTACTGGTTGTCCTGGTGTTGGCAAATTGGAGAACTCTGTCTGAACTCACGGCCAACTGCCATTTGTAAAGTACCCACTGATCTGTAAATTGTGGCTTCTTGCCCTTTCAATTTGCACATTGCCTGGGTCCTGTTTTTGTTTGGTCATTTCCTCCACCCACTTGTTAGGTGTGCCAAGTCATTAGTGAAAACACATTGCCTGGTTCCTGTTTGTGTCAGGTCATTCGGGGCAGTTTCCTCCACCCACTTGCAAGGTGTCCCAGGTCATTCGTGAAAAAAAAAACCCCACTGCCTGTCATTAGTGAAATAACATTAAGTATGGTGCAAAAACTCAATCATAGAAACAAACTGGTTGTTGTGTTTTAATTGTTTTCAGTACATGTACTACTAACAATCAATCTCCAAAACGCTCCCCGTGTTTTGTTTGTCGCTTTATTGAGATCTAAGGCAATCATTCTACTAATACTGTTCAATTAGGGCAAGTTTACTGGGGTTCACGAAAGGTCACAGTTTCAGTTGTCCAATAAAAACACAGATAACACGGGCCATAGTAAACTTCAAATTTAGCCAAATAAAGCAGAAGATGTCCGATTTTCTTCTGTGTTAATGTTGTAAGTCGCGTAAACAGGGAAAATCGAATTCCACTCAAAGTTTATTTTTTGAAAGGTGTTTGTTGATTGTCGTGCATGTATCCATTGGTCATGTAAAAATACGCAGTTGGGAAACTTCGGTATGTCGGTGGAAATCTTCAGCTTTTACAAACCAGAAATGAGAAGCAGCTCTGTGATTGGTCAATTTAAGAAACCAATCGACATTATAGGGGGAGTGATTGCGTTAGATCTCAATGTAGCGACAAACAAAACACGGGGAGCGTTTTTGAGATTTGATTTTAATTAGATTGTATTAACAATATGACTCAAGGTGCATACAAGTGTGAGTGTCACGGCACAGCAGAAACCGTATTCGAAGGTCCTCTTGCAACATTTCCTTTGTGACATACTGCCATGTCCCATCACAATGGCTGAGTAGCCGACACTTAATTCCTGCAATTTGAGACATGTGGTACGGGTTCACACTGCATAATTTTCAGTTCTTTCAAACACTGGCGAAGGGAGTGATACCTCAAACAAGTATGGACAAGAAGTTATTTTTCCATGCAACAAAGTATATTATCAAGAGATCAAGACACTATTATTGAATTAGCTCATTAAAATTACTTCAACTTTTCCTCAGTGTTGTCAATATAATTTATTTATAACAGAGTGATCTTATATACATGATTGTTATTTTATCTGACAAGAATCTTCAGTATATACAAGTATTTATCCAATGGATTAAACAAATTGTTAACTTTTTTATTTAACAAAAAAAGGCTGTAACAACAACTGGGTCTTTCATAATACTGTTGTTGGACTAGTCAGGAGTTGAAATGTTGAACATATTTTGTCAGACATTTTGACAACCCTGTCAGCCCTGCAAGTCATTTATCACAATGTTAAATTCTGGGAAACTACAGGACAATTTTGGATTATAATTGTCTTGCAATGTATACAAATTTTATCTCTCAACCATTTTGAAAATGTCTTCAGAATGTTGATGATGTGAGAAAACTTTCAAGGCTGCTTTTCTCATAACACAGCAGTTATACTCAAAGCTCATATTTTTGATGTGGAAAATAATGTTATGGAAATATTTTGTTTGGAAGAGGCTTTTGTATCTAACATATACATAATGTCCAAATTCTTTAACAACTTATCCTAATTTTCAACAAATCCCAAAACTTCTATTTTAAAACAAATATCAATAATATTCAACCAACTTCCCTGAATAAAATATAAGTAAGCCTTTTACGGATTGATAAAAGTCATTCTTTTGAGAACCCTTAATGGAAAAGTTCGTTTGTTTAATTGGGGTTTAACGTCGTACTCAAGGATATTTCACTTATAGGACGACATGCCGGACCAACGAGTGAAGAAAATCACCCTCGACACCACTGGCAACAAACAAAGATAAGACAGGACAATAACAGGACGCAATACAGACACCACAAAACAGATCGGCTTCCTGTTCCCCTTTAGCTCTGAAAGCACCAGGGCAACATAAAGCTCCCTCCAACAAACCGTGGGAGAGGAAGAAAGGAACTTCTACATTAAATCTAACTCTAATTAAGGTGTGTGTATTAGAACAATGAATAATGCAGAATTACAGATTTTATCCAGAGCATCTTGTCTTCATTTATTATTTGGCCCACTGCCTCTCTCTAATATTATCATAATTGGAAAATTACTCACTTTAACTGCCCGTTTAATCTTTTTTCTCTCTGGTTCATCTTCATCTAAATCCTGTAATATAATGAATGAAGCGAGTATTAAAGCCTTACGCAGTTCAAGCAAGCCGTTAATAACATCCAAGAAGACCATAATTTTCTCTTTCCAATATGATGTTTCTTCTGATTTTTTTTTTAACGTTTAAATTATCAAGCAAAGCAGTAGAGAATACATGATATGGTTTGCGAGAGGACTACAACCCTCCAGACTCCTAGTCAATAATTGGTCGCATAACCCTCGGCTGACTACTATTGAGTAACAACAATTTTTTGTTTGTTTGTTTGTTTGGGGTTTAATGTCGTACTCAAGGGTATTTCACTTATATTACGGATTGACAACTCCACACTGCTCCTTGCCTGATTACGGTGGAAATTCTGGAGGAAACCATGTAAAAACCACACCCGCGATTGTCGGAGCCACATCGAGTGACTTGATCCTATGAACGGTAAATCGAAGTAGGATTAGTAAGCACACATGCTACCACTAAGCCACGGCCATTCGAGTGACAACGAAGGAATGACCCAAGGATTCTTCACAATTCAAACAGCTTTTGTCGAATGCTTTCTTTGAATCTGTTGATAGGAATTTCTCCGGATAAACAGAATTCCACAGCCAGACAGGGTTGGATTGATTCATTGTTGTTTGACGCCAGGCTTAAGGGTATTTTTAATAATATGACGGCGGTATTTTCTAACAATAATTGACATTGACTAACACAGCCAAGATGTGAAGTGTTTTCATAATGTTAGAAAGTTAATTTCCGTCCAGTGCTAAGTAAAGACAGTATTGCTTCTCTTTAAACAAACTGCTGAGACAGGGTTGGAAAGACGGCACAAAGCCCAGCTATGACTGAAAAGAGACATAAGCCCTGATGACAGAGCGAAATGACAGAAAACGCTGCGCTTTCAACTCCAAATAGTTGGTCACATTAATACCTTTATTTTTTACCAGAAACATAGGTTTTCACTTGTTACCAGTTTAATCTTTAGGTGCAGTGCCTATCACCTTAAGCTATGAACGCATGCACACCTGTTCATCCAGGTAAATGAGACTACCAATTTCTCGAACCATTCTTCTGATTCTACATATTTAGCATAAACATAAGTTAAAATATAATCAGAAAACCAGAAAAATGAGAATTTCATGGTTGATTAATGTTTGTAAACTTCACACTTCTCCTTCACTTGTTAATTTAAAATGAATGTAATAAAGACATTACGCAGACGAGAGCTGGAACTGTTATCTTGACAGATTGTCTCCCCTTGTTGCGTGTCTTGGCAGGTCGAGATATTTGAGAGATTTGTGAGGGTTTAGCTTTCACCAAGTCTTCTAACACATCATCTTCAGCTATGTCTACCCTTCCATTAACCGGCTGTTTTGGAGCAGGCAAATCTAGAAATAAGACCAATGGATACATAATTACATATACATAGAGGAGTAGCTGACCTTCCACAACTGAACAGAACAAAATGCCAAACCACAATTACTAATTTTGTTACAATTCACAGATGAGGGCTTTCCTTGCTACAATCAACAATACCAAACCATTACCTATAATTCTCTTATATGACATGTTTTAGTGACGTGGATTGGTGTTTAAAGCTAAGAACATGTCGACCTTGCAGTCCATCTCAACTCATCTACCAGCATCTAACTACAACTATCTAAAACTGAATTGACCTGATTACAGTCGACATGTTTGCTCTTGCGACTGGGTACAACTAGTTGCAGTTGATTACAAGCGAGTTGAGCATGTTCAACATTTCTGCAACTGGCTACGATCAATCAAAACAAAACACATCACGTGACGAATCACATGACTACTAAAACGGCTCATCTTGAAAGGAGCAAAGATACACAGAAACAAACTGCGTCAACATGTCTTTTTAGCTTAACGACACACCAGGTACTCAAAGGAATTTTACTTATAAATATGACGTCCTAATTTAAAATTGCTCAGCGCAAAAAACCTGACAGGGTGAATGGGGGGTAAGTATAAATTTCCGAAGAGTTTTGCACGCAAAGTTGTTTTTGAACTGCTTTGTACTGCGCCTCTGTACAGATGAACCGGCAGCAGCGAAAATGTGCTTTTATACCCTCTTGTAGCTGCTTCCAGTTATGCCTGTGTAGCTGCATCCAGCTATAGTAGCTAGTTGCAGCTACATTGCTGGTTCCAGCTACTCTCCTCTACCTATCATGGCTGGGCTAGATTTGACATGGAATGACCATATAGGCCTATGTAGAACGGTGAAAGTGTCCTTCACATCGTCGAAGTGGAATATTTAAAATAAAATACAAACCCAACCTTTCAGAAAGTGAGAAGGTTCGTCTTCATCTGATATTGATTCTTCAACGGGTTTGAAAACATCCGTTTTTAGTTTAGACTGCTCTTCGATTTTAACATGGCTGTTGTTGTTGTTACCAGGTGCATTGTATACGGCGGGGGTAGATATAGAACTGTTGACTTGTGGGCTTGTCAATGGCGTATCTTCATCACTTTCGCTGCTGTCATCACTCGCTCCATACGCCACTAAAGACATATCAATGTTTTAAGTATGAAAATGTATGTTTCTCTCTCGTTTCCAACAGTCACATCTACATGAAGGTTTACAAGTAACCTGTATGCTCATGACATTTTCCGCTAGATGGCGTTGTGGAAGCTACTTCGCTTTCGTTAGATAGTGAAAGTCTACAGTTGAAACCGCTTTTCGGGTGCTTACGTTATAGCACCTATATTAAAAACTTTGTAAGGAGAAAAAAACATATTATTGGAATATATGATTGAATCCAGCAAGTTCAGTTATGATTATGGGCTTACATCAAAGAGAAAATTCCTCTAGTGACTAGATCCAGGTATCGTCTACGGCTACATATGATAGACGATCAGAGATACAGAACTCTCCATCTACGTCAATGGAGTCTCACGCTTTATTGACACTATATAGTGACTATTCTGTATGTCTTTAGTTATTTGCCAGCTCAGTTCTGGCAATACTGTCACTAATCATCGGCTATAATTGTTCTTTATTGCAGGAACGAGCTAGACAGCTCCTCTACTTTCAATACACATACATTTACAAACAATTTTACAGCTTTAACTGCACACAATGGTCAATTCGAATGCTTTGCAGATAAAAGTAAACACTGATGTAAAGAGAATGAGGCAATAATAAACATTTAAATTTGTGTAATATAATATATACCAATCCTTTCTTTATATCAAAATGATTTGTATGTACACAATTAGCCAGGGGTTCAAAGAAGTCCAGTTTAACTACCCTAAATAGGTATAGTTAAGCTGGAGAATCGACTTAATTAGAGACATTATTTTAGTTTAAAAACTCAATTCAGACTCCATTCCTAATGTTTAAGTATGATAATGATGAATAGTTGGGCAATACAAAATTTTTAAAATTCAATGTGACACTTAAAAATTGTATTCTTTCATTAAAAAACTCAATATTTGGATGCTATGAACCCCTGATAGCTGGTGGTCAGTGTTGGTATTTTTAGCCTTCAAACTGCGGAGAAAATATCGTTCGCAGGGGTGAACCTTTTTTAAAAAAATATATTTTTTATTTTTATATAGGCCTTCCCTTCACACACTGAGTCACTCTCCAACCAACAAATGTCATTAAATGGCATAGGAGTGATAATATCTGTACTTTTAACTGAGGAATGGGGCTATATCCCGTTGTTCTTTAGAAATCCGAATAAAACAACGTTCATGGTCAATAAAAAGTCAGTTTATCAGTCGCTATTTTCCATTATATAAAAAAAAAAAAATAAAATAATGTTATATTATATTTCATTCCAATCCCATGGCAAATAGATCACAAAACTTTTCTAATAAATTGTAAATCTGTTGCGCAGATATAAGCATTTTTCTAGGTTCTTTATTTTAGCTATAATCGCATTAGTTCGTCACTTACATGTAATCTGCCGGCTGTGCTACTCAAGTGTTCCGAACCTTTAGAAATAAGCAAACTCTACCATGATTCTGCACTTAATCTTTCAATATATAAAAATTGTATGGCCATAACTTGATGTTAACCATACAGACTTCTTTCTTTAGCACTTGTCGAATATTTCGACCCATAAAACGACCACTTGACGTACATTCTCACATCAAAATCAATCATTTCTCAGCAGTATACCAGGTTCATTTTTGAGAGATTTAATCTGCCTTCACGATTTTAGAACGAGATTTGGTGGGTCATGTCTCGGTCTCTCCCAGTTGGGAGCCATCACTTGGTGAGGGTTGACGGAACAGGGCAGAACGTTTTTTTGGCAAGGTAAGAGGCCATACAGATTGAATATTATTTGTTATTCAGAGGCAGGCCTTACTTCTAAAGGTTTCATACGCTTTTGCATTTAGTAACCCGCATGTGTTTCAAAATAATTGTATTTTCCTTGATGTAACAAGCCAGCCCATGAGGAGGCTTTATGTTGTAAAAGCACAATTATTACCTTGAATTTATCCATTCCTGAAACGCACCTGTCCACTTTAAACAGCTATATGTGATAAAAGAATTGTTTTTGAATTTGAATTGATTTTGAACCGGGAAATAAACTTTCGTGAAGAAGCCTAGATATACTTGGTCTCTTTATACTTCAAATACACACCAGCAGGTGTAGACTTATGGCCAGTTTTATTCGAGCTACTCTGCATTACAACCCTTGGCAGATTAATCGCATATAAATAGAATTACAGCTCACCCCTGGTGGATAAAATGACCAAGTTTCAAGTTAAAGCGCTGATAACATATCTTGAATGTTATACTCAAGTTTTGACAAATTGTTTAACTTTGTAAAGCACTTTTGGCGTATATATGGAGAGTTGGTGTCTGTAGGGTGGGTATATATGCAATACTCTCATTGAGTTGGTTGAATACCCCCTTTTTTCGACAACACTTCACCGAATTTCATTATTTCCTCTCGAAAAACAACATCTGATTGGTTGCGTAGAAGTTCCCACGCATCCAGTCAATCGCTTGGAAGCCGAGTCCGATTATATGCCTTCAATCCACCAAGGGTTGTAATGCAGAGTAGCTCTGAATAAAACTCTTGGCTAACGAAGATGACTTATGGCAGCCATTGGCAGGATATACTTTGTAATCCATTCAAACAAAATTATGAGTGACTTATGGCAGCATCTCTGTCTCCTAATCAGTTTTAGAATTTATAGGCTATAATTAATTTAAATCAGATGACGAAAAAGTGAATGTTTATGAGAAATTAATTTTACTTTTTTGGTCCTATCATCCTATAGGACTGAATAGGAATGTCATAGATCAAAATAGCACTGATGCCTTCTCCGCATCCTTCACTTCCAGGGCTTAAAGGCAGCCTCTGGAGCGTATCTTTTATCATATTGGTTTGCTTAATTTGGTAGAAAGCAATGCTGATCGTCGTAAGAGTTGAAATTTTCTAAATTTGGAAAATAGGGCCTAAGGACAATCAGTTAACTTCTTCTTCCTATGTAGGGGCCGTGGCTAAGTGGTTAGCGAGTGTGCTTTCTGAGCCTACTTCGATGTAACGTTCACAGGATCGAGTCCATCTGTCGACCCTCAGGTATATAAGGGAATCACAAGATGTGGCTCCGGCAACCGCGGGGGTGGTTTTTACGAGGTTGCCTCTCGGTTTTCCACTGTAATCAGGTAAGGAACATTGTTAAGTGGACAGCCCGTCGTCATATAAGTGAAATACTCTTGAGTAGGACGTTAAACCCCAATCAAACAAAACATATCATTTTATGTATAATAAGCAATATATTTGCGTAAATAATGCAATTAGTAAAATGGTGGCCTTATTTGCAGACAGAATTTAACAAAATCTAGTTAATACTAAACCTAACCCTTATACTAACTCTAAAGCCCAACACAAAACCTTACCATAAACTAAACCTACATGTAAACCTAACAAAAACCCTAAACCGGACACTGAAATTGACCTCCTATCTTATTTTACGGGCTGACCGTAAAATTCAATACAGTGCCCAATCACCTATACATAGGTGATTGCCAGTGCCATCCATTGTTACAATATGTAGAGGCCAATTAAAATATACATGTAATTTGTGAATTAAACCTATTATAAACAATGTATTTGTATTGTCGCATTGTTTATAAAAGGTTGAGTTAAACCTCTCCATTCCATGAGTATTAATACGTGAATTTTCTCTGACAGGACATGTTAGTGTTTACGAACCATGAATATTGAAAAATATACGCAATGGCAACAATAGTGGTCTCATGTTTTCGATAGAATATACAATAATATCCCCAATTACAAAATGAGGAAGTTCATTTCCAAGTTTGAAATACTTTGGTTAATTTATTTTTAAGTTAGTTCATGACACAATCAGATTGAATAATTGCACAAAGGGGGTCATAATACTTGGGAAAATCTCGTGACGGCTGTTGTCTTCACGGGTATGAAGTTAATGGTTAAACATACAAATGTTAATAACACCATAGAGGTATACCTCCATGATAACAAAAAATGAAATGATGACGCCCATGTTGTTTTGGAAATTTGGTTAAGGAAACCTTGTAAAAAGCACCCCCCTGTTGTCTGAGCCACATCATGTGACTTCCTCATATAGGTCTATCTGATGATTGACAGACGGATTTGAACCCGTCAACGGTACATTGATACTAGACTATTTCACACTGGAGAGTTAAAAACCTTTTTCGACTAACCACTGTTGTGAGCACGGCGTAAAACACCAATCAATCGATCAACCAACCACTGTTGCAGGTTCTTCTTATACAGGTGACAGATAAGCTTGACTGTGACACAAGCTGGGATAAGCCAGAGTAATTATTTTTAATAAAACGATTAGCCTTGTCTCGTTCTGTAGTTTCATCCTCAGTTTTCAGCCTCTTCAATGGTACATCCGCTATTTTCCATAAAAAAGGCATTCGATTGAACTAAATCTTAACTATGTGAACATTCTTTCAAAAGGCAACTTAAACAAGTTCCTTTTAAGACATTCTTCAAAGGAGAACAAATATTTCGTATAATAACGCGATTTAATGTTTTTCCAAACCGTTTCAATCGATTTGTTTGTTTGTTTGATTGGGGTTTAACGTCGTACCCAAGGGTATTTCACTTACAGAATATGACGACGTGCCAGCCCAATGGAAACCACCCTTGACACCACTGGTAACAAAGAAAGACAAGACAGGACAATAAAAGGACATAATACAGACACCACAAAACAGATCGGCTTCCTGTTCCCCTTTAGCTCTGAGAGCACCAGGGCAACATGAAGCTCCCTCCAACCACCAGCGATTATTTTGTGAGCATTGCAATTTTTAACTTTTCAAGGGGCAAAAATGCCCCTTGTCTATCTTTAGTTATTTTACAGTTATGTTCATATGGTCACAATAAAATGTGATGGATCAGAGAAATATAAACAATCAGAAATATTGTCTTTCAACACATGTTAAAACATTGTTTATTACTTAATGTACATTTGAGTGGTGTTGGTATTCCAGCTAAATTTCTGTAGAGACGTCGCTTTTTACGCTGTTATATTTATGTCATCTAGATTGAAGATACGTTGAATTATCACTCCGGAGGATTAGTGGAGAATCGAGCTGCCGAAGATTTAAGGTTGACCGACAAATGTTCCAGAAAAATAACGAGCATTTGCCAAACAAGTTCTCTTCTAAGAAAGCGTAGGACGTCTCCATGGCTAGCCGTACACTACGTAAGGCTATGGTACCATGGCTTAGTGAGCTGTAATGCATACGATGAGATTAGGAAATGATAGACTGCTTAAACTAACTGCTAGTCACTTGAAACCTATATCTCACAGTTATAAATACTTCACACTGCACGCTTTAGAGTTTGAACAGAACACATGTAACATATTTTGCATATAGAAGCTGTCCAGTTTAGATTCCCATTGCATAAGAAAGGCAATCACATAGGAAGTGTGGCTGTGTCCGCTGTAGCTCCGTCTGCTGTAATCAGAGGGGCGCCGTCGCTCTATCCAGTAAGTATGGATTCCTTCCAGATTTAAAAATCAACTCCTTCATACCTTCTTCAGTTTGTCCTGAATAAATACAAACATGAAGATATTTAAAAAGCCATATGCATTTACAGACATAAGTTATACATGTACATGTATGTACAGGCCTGACTTTACAAAAGCTGGTGACAATTTACCTGAAGCGTGAATTAGCCCCAGGTAAACTACTGTTCAGATAAGCATGGTTACGTGAAAAGATAACATAAAATTCATTACAGTGGGTTATGGTGGTCATCATGCCACAACATTTTAAACCCCTAAATATGTTTCAGTGATAGGGTTGGTCGATTGATTACCTGGTGTTTAGCTCCGTGCTAGGTGTGCTTGAAGTCGTCATTTTATAGCCAAGGAAAGAGCTTTATCCGGACAACAAATCAATCATCAGCCCATATTTGCATAGCATATCTGAGAGTCATTGACCATTGAATTCGTCAAATAAGACACATAAATGTATGATAAATAATTTGTTGATTGATTGATTGATTGGTGTTTTACGCCGTGCTTAAGGGTATTTCACTTAAATGACGGCAATGTATTCCAACAATAATTGACACTAGCACAACCAAGATCTGAAGCATTTCTATAATGTTGGAAAGTTAATTTTCCTCCAGTGCTAATCTAAGACAGCATTGCTGGTCTTCAAACAAACTGCCCTTAGCCAGAGGGCAATAAACAATTTAGTACTGTCCACGGTTATCAGATCTTGCGATAGAACAGCTGGCATTGGGCCTACTTTATAGGTACTACCTTAGAATGGGTTGTGTATAAGAGGGTAACCTTTTGGGTGTTGTATCCAGTGCCTGTCAATGAGGTATTCCAAACAGCTATATGCTTCCATTTCGCTGTAGTTCTCGGTATGAATTGGGATGAATGGATCAAACAACTCGAACCCCTGTAATAACAATATTATACATAGGGTCTGTATACTTCGACTGGCTGAAGAGTGAAGTTATGAGCAGAAAAAATCTCAACTCCAAAAAGGAACTAGAAGTCAATATCTTACTAACCCAAATCCAAAAAATTAAATTTTGTCTGATTTTAATATTGAATAAAAAATATCTGACAGACTTGCAGTAAAGTTAATTGAATATATTCAATTTTAATGAACCTAAATATGTTTTCATCACAGACAATTGAATTAGTAAGGAACAAGCTTGCGACTCCCAACAGCCTCTTGTTCCCATTTAAATCAAAGCAACAAACGCACAATGTGTCTGTGAAATGAGCGTTTTGATGATATATTGATAACTGAGTGTTATTCTCTTAATCAACGAAATGTTATCTAGGTTTGACCTGGCAATACTACACATTACACCTTCTAAGTTTGAAGAATGCATGAGTTTGAAATACAGATCTAGATTGAGAGCTAGTGAAGTCTATATACATAAAAGTATTACATAACTGAATCCTTTTTTCATTTTTATCTCCGACACTGTTATTTGTGAATTAACTACTGAATATGACAAATATGTGGGTAATACTATTAACCACATGGGTTAACCGAGAGGAAACCTCGTAAAAACCACCCCCGTGATTTAGTGAAATAAAAGGAGGAAGTGACATTATAAGGTTGAAGATAATGTGTGAATTTGTTTTCCTGTTATTATCGTCACAACATTTGTCCCGGACTACTACAGTAGCGAGTGGACGAAAAAAAACAAAATCTAAAAATCTCACAATTAATCAATTAGATTGCAGACTGCAAAAAATAGGCAATAACACTTTTGTGATGAAATAAAATAATGCATTCATAGGACCAATATTGACAGCAAATTTGAATAGAAATGGTTGTATTAAAAACAAATGACATGAAGGATTGGGAAAATGTCTTATCTGAGATGACTTTGGTTTGTTTGTTTGTTTGATTGGGGTTTAACATCGTTCTCAAGGTTATTTCTCTTCTATGATGACAGATTGTCCACTTCACACTGTTCCTTGCCCAAACCACCCACACTATTGCTTGAGTGACATTGTGTCATAATACATGCTTATGAAATAATCATAAAGTGTGTTATAAAAGCTCAAATAGATAAAGGATATTACACAGTG
>JAQQZZ010115001.1:0-11648 GCA_030265115.1 Mopalia vespertina | reverse complement strand
CACATGTAGGATGTACAAGTCTATTGCATGACCACATGTAGGATGTACAAGTCTATTGCATGACCACATGTAGGATGTACAAGTCTATTGCATGACCACATGTAGGATGAATTTAAATCATTATATTGAGGGCTTAAAACCATACACGCCTATGTTCAAAAATGACATTTTTAGAAAAAGTTTTATCCAAGCTATAAAATGTCATTATATCAAGTATTAACGATCATCTTTTAGATTTTTTTACTAAACCTTTGACAAGGTTAATGCTGGTGCCTTGTGCTCATTGGCAGGGGCTTAGGCAGAGGGGTGTCCACCTGTCCTTAGACACCCTGGATTGAACAATTGCCTCATTAGGAGACCCAATCCATAACAAGTTAGATGTGATGGTAAGATCAAATTTAGGGTTAAATGGCGAGGGATAACTGTTATAAAATGATAACTAAAACGCTATAAACCAACTATATAACTTGTTATAGATTTTAAAAGAATTGGCTTGTGGATTACAAATCAAATGCGATAAATAAACAAAACAAATAAGAGCAAAATCTGAAATCAGAATAAATATTTATTGTTTTTTTTATAGTGAGAATACAATGTATGTTAACGCGGTAGTACATCCAGTACGTCATACAAGAGCCAACTTTTGTTTTAACACATTAATAAAATGGAAAGTTCATCCAAACAAGTTAATTATTATGATCTCATGAGATGCCATGAAAATGCTACATGTGTTAGTTATACACTCCTCCGACATCAGAGAACACCCAAATGTAACTGGTGAATTCTATCTAGTTCCTCTGCCCAGAATCATCTTTTGCAAGTTTTCCTGGTGACATTCAAACCAAACTGAATGGTAAGTTGACCATTATATGTCCTAGAACTGTACACCTTTGAAGAGAGCTGGATTAAAATGATGAATCTATAAACTAACCAGGGCTGGGGAGACCACCAGCAAATGGTCGGATTGGAGTGATTTCACAATTGCCTTGAGACATTCCACTATTGTAGTATTCACTGGAAAACAAATTCTAGCGTCCTCTTATTCCTGGCATTTCTGTGTGAAGTATAACAAAATGGGTTCACCACACAGCTCACATTCAACACATTTACATACCGATCAAAGAAACATTTTGCAATGAAATGATTACATACCAATAAAATGTATTTGAGAAACAGTTAATGATAAAATAATGATTATTGTATTCATTTAGAACAATTTTATTATGGTGTTTAGAAATAATTGTATTCTCAGCAAAAAACAAAAAAACATCTCAGCTACAGTGTCATTTAAACCAAAACAAGCTTTGCTTTACATGTCGGTAAGTTCAACAGACTTTGTAGTTGTAAAGATAATATATATATATAGAGAAAACTAAACTCCTATCAAACAGATTTTAATAAACATTTTATGCAAATCCTTCGCACATAATCACTATTTAAAAAAAAAATCATAACTTTCAAACAGCACAACTCTCTATATTACAAGTAGACTTGACTTTACTAGTCTTGTCGATGGCTGACATGCCAATGTTAGAACATACTCCCCAATCACCACTGTCTATATCATCTCAGCGGTAATGAAATGTTATGAATAAGCAGATTATGTGATAATAATTGATTGATTTCCAACATTATCAGCAAAGTTTCATTAAAACTATTTATATGTTTTACTTCTATCCCCATTTTGAACACAATTTTTTTCAAGGGACACCACATTGAGCTGCCCATTTCTCAAATTATCTTTAGAAACTTACATATACCTACATGAGAAGTTTATTTACACTCACAGGGGAGCGAACTGTTTTGTTTATCCAGTGCTGAGTATAGACAGCATCCAGTGCTGAGTATATACAGCGTCCAGTGCTGAGTATAGACAGTGCTACAGGTAATTGTTCTGCCCTTAGCCAGAGGACGATCTCATCTTAATCAGCTGAAATCTGACTACAAGATACAGTAACAACAAACTAAAGTGTGTTGATCTGACTGAACTAAAATCTTCATTGTTGAAGTACATTCTCATCAGTTAAATAGAAAAACTGAATTTGAGTGATTGATTGGTGTTTTATGCCATGCTTAACGGTAGTTCACTTATACGACACTAGCACAACCAAGATGTGAAGTGTTTTCATTATGTTGGAAAGTTAATTTTCCTCAAGTGCTAAGTAAATGCAGCATTGCTGCTCTTCAAACAAACTGCCCTTAGCCAGAGGGCAAAAAAAAGAATTGGAGAAGAGCCCAGCATAAAACATTTTGACAAAAACAGCCACTTGTAATCTGCTGTCTACATGTACATGGGTTTCCCTATTCCATTTCCAAAATAAATTTGTTTTGGCAGTCTATAGGATGAGTCTCTTAAAAACTGATTTATGCTTCTATAATTCAGGTATAAAACTAGCTGGGAATATCCGATAGTTGACAGATCTCTCTGTCTTCTATGCAACATTCAACAGTATTGTTTGTGAGTAAAATATCTATTCTAGCAAGTGATATACATTGTACATCTTAGCCCAGCTGCTCAAAAGGCTATTAGTCGCTAACACTAGATTAAACTGCTAATAGTGGATTAGAGACAGACCTATAACATGACCGGACATCATCTAATAACATATTAAATTTAATTGCAACCAGTCCCAGTAGGAAATAAACTGAACAGCTGCTGGGTGACTGACGTCAGGTACTGAAAGTATCATATTGCCAGGATATTTACGCCTAACCTAAGTTTCATGCTGTGAGATTCGCACGTGTAATGTCACCCTTTTTCTCAGACATAGAAAGAAACTACAAGTAAAATACATGTATTTATATTGGAATTTCCTACATTTTGGCCTATGTTTATCTGACTATGTCTATCTTTCAAACATCCTGAAAGTTGTTTATTCAATTGATCAGTTCATATTACCATTGCCTTCACCTGTATTCCCATCATACACAAGAAGAAAACACATATAACAAACACAACAGAAACAGAAAAAAAAAATCACTTTTCATATTCTTAACTCTTACACCAAAATAAAAATAAATCTCACCAGACACATTCAAATAATAAAACAGCATTAATGACATGCATTTAGGCATATACATTGCCAATGATATTGAAGGACAACTTTGAACAGTATGTATATTCTAGTCTTGTTACAGTTTACCACTGTTTGTGTAAAAACTCACTGTTGATACAGTATCTTCTCTGAAATCTTTGATGTCTAAAAGTTCAGCGTGTCTCCAAAATAACACACACTCACATCACATGTTAAACTGCACATAAATTTGAGTATGCAATTTGGTACAACAAAAAAGTCTGAAATTCTGTCTCAGTGGTCAGAAGTATTTCCTGTTTTACACGGCACAGCATTGAGTGAAAAAGGAGAAAATCACAGCATTGAGCTCAGTCTGTATTTGTACAAGATATTTACACCTTCAGACAGATTCTACATCCTAGACTTCTGACTGACTAATGTGATAATCTTTCATGTCTCGAGTTGGTTATTTGATAAACGAACCTGAAGCAGCTTTTTGATCCTTCCTAAATATCGTCAACTTTGCAGCATCTTCCAGTTTTGAGCACATAATATAGGCCCTGGACAACTATTAAACTTGAAACTGGTATGTGTGCTCTAGGTCTTTCAAGATGGAAAATCAATTTCAGGTATAAAACGGTCTTCAATAGAACCTTGTAACACAAGATAAATCCTCCTAAAACGATGTTAAAACTATAATCCTACGTCAGTAAGAATAGATTATAGGGTACTTTATGTCAACTGGTGTTCAACAAAATCCAACAGTGTTGCCATAACACCATACCAAGTGATAGCGTAGCACTCCCACGGTACATCACCACACAACACAATCATTGGTTTGTACAGTTTGAAGCCATATTTGTTTCAATATATCTGCCCTTAATCTGCATTCGCCTCATAAAATAGAAAACCAGTATCCATGTGTAAACACAAAGTATGAAGTCAGCAAACTATTTTCTTTATTAATTATAAGCTTAGGCGCTAGTTGTTTTTTTTAGGGTTTTTACCCCAATTATATTTTAGTATATTAAATGCAGTGATGAAAATCAAAAGTTCTATATTATTGTGCCAGGACTTCACATATTCCATGGTTCTCTTGTTAATGTGAGGACTGCCTCTGGGGACCATTAATTACTTGGTACTTAATGCCGCATTTAAATGCTTATACGGCATGAAAGATAAGTTTTGGCCTATGGCGTTTGTCACAATTTGTACGTCTAATTTTGTGAATACTTTGTCCTAGGATAAATGGAAGGAGAGCTGTCCTTCCTGAGCAGCTACATTGAGTTTGTGCCTCATCACTTCTATAGTGGAATAGTCTGGTAGTTTGAGATAATTAACACAGGTCATCACAGAGGGGAGATAAGCATCGGAATTCTCTGAACTTTCCATTGTTTTTCGGACGACTGTCAACGGTGGATTCAGACTACGGAAACCTGCAACACAAATGGTGGTTAATTTTAAAATAATTTTTGTTTCCATTTGAGTTTCTTTTAAACTTTTTTCAAATATGTAAGACATCCCAATAGTCCTTAAGATTTATAAACTCATTTAACAATATGGCGAGATTAACAAGCTTGTGACTATGCACATTTATCTTATTTGGTGGAACGATCATCGTAACAGCAGAAAGTTGAAAAACCTACCTCCCACTGGAAGCCTGGGTGATCCGGTGACAAATTGGAGGAATCGCCGTTGTTCTGGTATTGTGTAGGAATTGAGAATCTCGAAGAGGTTTTTAACAGCATGGCTATCATGTGTGTAACCATGATCAGGTCGACAACATTCCATCAACATCTTCACATCCCAGGTCTCCCCAACATTCCCACAGAATAACTGCTCCAACTACAACATTCAAGAGATTGATTGATTGATTGATTGGTGTTTTACTCTGTGCTCAAAAGGTATTTCACATATATAACAGTGATGTATTCCAACAATAATTAACATTAGCACAACCAAGATGTGAAGCCTTTCCATAATGTTGGAAAGTTAATTTTCCTCCAGTGCTAAGTTAAAACAGTATTGCTGCTCTTCAAACAAACTGCCCTATAATCAGAGGGCCAATACAAAGAGATCAGCTACATAGTATAAGCATCAACACCTCAACATCAACAAATGGAGTAAAACGATTGTTGTTCAATGCCTAATTCTAAGCTGTGCTCAAGGGCATTTTACTGATATGGCGCAGCTATAAAATGTGAAGTGTGAATCAATCGTCCTCCCGGGCTTACACTCAAAACATACTGCCGTTAGTCAAGGCTACATATTAGATGACGGTAAAATTTGTCAACACATTTAGCAAGGGTAAGTCTTACTTTTTCATAATTGGGTACCGGTACATCATCAGAAGCTAAAAGTTTTATCTACAGACCCTGTTGTTTTATCACAATGTTAAGAAGAAATTTTATGAGAATATTTTAGCAATAATATCCTGCAAGTACTTGTTTACATTGATTGATTGATTCATTGATTGGTGTTTTACACTGTGCTCAAGATGATTTTACTTGACAGCAGCACAACCATAACATGTGTAGTGTCTTAATAAAGTTTTCAAAGACAGCATTGCTGCAGTCAAAATAAACTGTACTTAGCCAAGGAGCTATCATTGTTTGAAGATAGCAAAAACTCACCTCTTCAGGGTAAAAACTTTGCAGACAGGAAAGAGAGAAGATAGACTCAAATCCTTCTCTGAAAGCTTCAAACTGTCTGGAGACTCCATCCACTAGAGTCCAATGTACTACCAGCTAAAATAGAAAACATGGACTGTCAATCAGAATTGATTAACTATTGTGTTATGTCAAAATTTTAGCTGTCCGATACAGTTACATAAAATGGGTAATGACAGTAAAATTTTGTTTATTCTATTATTACTCCTGCAACAGAAAAAAGGACCAATTAAACCAAACCTAATTTGTCCAGTCACTGTCAAAGGTCATATATACAAGTTCCTATCAATAAAGGTAATTAATTATTTCTTAAAGTTTGGAAATATTTAGCCAAATTTCAGCGTTTCATTTCCCACTGAAAATAAATTTTCTGTGAAATATATATTTTTTTTTAATTTCACTTAGTCTTTCAGCTGGCATCACAAAAAATAGTATATGATATGCTTGACTTTTGACCGAGTTTTTGTTCACTTTTTGCAACACTTAAGTAGCTTATGAATGAGCCCAGATCTTTATTTAATGAACCACACATTAGTGACAATCCTGTGCACTAAAGCACTTGCAATCATTTGAGTGAAATAACATACAATTAATTATACAGGAGATTATTTCTTTTATGAAATACATTTTCAACATTTGAGTATTATAGTACAGAAACCATCATATTTCTCAACAGTAATGTCAATAGAGTGAAAAAATTAAGCAAGAAATAAATACACAACTAGTCCTTGGTGGAAAAAACAAAGATAACACACAAGCAGGATAACACACGAGAGCATGAGATGTTGTTTTACCTTGAGATATTCTTCGAGATTGTCTAACGTCACACTGATATCTTTGCCTCCTTTTTTTAACTCGACAAGTGATGCACCCGGCAGAGTGAAATCTAGGTCGAGATCCTCTACGGTAGCTCCGTCCATGGTGAGACTCGTCAGGGCCAGACATCGACTCTCCTCCGTCTGTCAAATAATAACACATTATCATTCAGAACTCTCTAGTTACACTGTAAGTTTTGTACAATACACAACCAGGAAATGTCGGAAAATAGAGAACTTCATATTTCAGAAATGAGAGAATCAAGTAAGCATGTACAAGAAGATTGATTGATTGGTGTGTAATGCTTGCTTAAGGATATTCCACTTATACGAATAATACGATGGTGGTGTATTCCAACAATAATTGACACTAGCACAACCAAGATGTGAAGCATTCACATAATAATGGAAAGTTAATTTTTCTCCAGTGATAAGTAAGGACAGCATGGCTACTCTTTAAACAAACTGCCCTTAGCCAGAGGGCTACACAAGAACACGTGTGCATACACAAATTTGCATTAAAGAATTAACAGGTCATAGATAATTTGAGACTTTTACAAAAGTTCTTTGGGAAAAAAAATAGAACCACGGATGCCCCCAACCTCTCTTACTGACCATAAATAATAACCAGTCAACATGCTACCATTTAGGCCTAGTTACAATTCTGATATGTTCATTGGTACATGTGTCTGTGTTAAAAACAGCAGGCAGTTAATATGGTGTTTTTTTTGCTCAGTTTAAACAACAAAGTATTGAAACAGAACTTTGTCCAGAATTTATTTTTTTATAAAATTAAGCAAGAAAACCTGTAAATGTATTTTGTTAGATTATGTGCTTGCTGTTATTTTTAAGCTGTCAAGACTAATTCGTTTATTTTATGGCTACCAAGATTACTTGAAGCTTCTACTAAGTTCATTAAATATATATACATGTAGCAACACGGTTCAATTAACAACCTAAATTGATCTGCCAATGTTATTGCCCACCAAAAACTTTAAAAGTATTAAAACTGTAACTAATAAATGATTTGAAAATCTGCAACTATAGTTACATGTATAATGATAAATGAAAGAGAACATTTATTTGTATTTTGAACTTAAATACTCACTATAAACTAGGAAAAAAACCCATCTGAATATCAAAAAACCATGAAACCAAGAATGATGTATATAAACCAAGAATGACAACTCTGGTTAAAATGCCTACATAACAAAACTTTAACCGGATTTCTACTTCAGTCCTATGTAACTACTCACCAAAAACTAGAACAGCATCTTAAATGAGGCTTTTAAAAGACATCCAGAAATCATAATTGTAATGGAATGATGAATGGACGGATGGAATAGAACACTATATGCGCCTTGCCATATTATAGCAGAGGGCATAAAAAGTAATATTTAAAATTGCAAAACAAAGTAAAACATGTTTTTAAAAATGTTTGTCATTTATAGGCGTGCTTGTATATGCAAAGTTCTCCGAGAGGATATATCTGTGTACATTCACCAAGTTCATATTGGTGTCAAAACCTGATGGCAAGAGGTCCGACTTACATGTGACTTATCAGCCTCTATCCTTTTCTTCTGCCTAACGACTGCCTCCAGTTGAGAGAAAGACTTGGCGAGAACAGGGTCTATGTGCTGAAGATCACGGGCTGTTAGACTGTGTTCTTGGCCTAACATCCACTTGTAGAAGACAGGACTTAGAGGAATGTCCAGCTATAACAAACATACAGGTCAATTCATATAATACAATGCCATTCCCACTGATCACGTCTGTGTTTTGCTGATTAGAGTTGTACTTCTAACTTTATGAACAATAACTATTGACAAAAAGTCATTTTCAACTGCCATTTACAAAAACAAGAACTTTTTTAACTTTAGTCCGATCAGTCATCCTAACTATGGAGATAAAAAAAATTATCAAAGTCACAGTGATAAGGCACTGGGTTTTGCTAGTTGGTGTATAAACAAATTGCACTTCAGTCGAACAGAGAAAAAAGAAGGTTCTCTTTATATAACTCACCATTCTTGAATCCATCACAGCTTTTGCCATAAATTTACCAATGAATTTAAATTTAGTTTTGGCCTTGTTAACCGCAGCAGCTTTAGCATTTCTTCCCAGTGGTGAAGGGAACAGACCCAATTCGGAGTGAATAAAAGATTTGGATGTCTTATCTAAATAAATGAACAGCGAAGATAAAATATTAATTACATGTAGGTGGTCCCGATTCGAGAACAAGTGTTTCCTCTTAAGGACAATGTTGTTTCTTGATTTGTCGGTTTGATTGGGGTTTAACATCATACCAAAGATTATTTCACTTTTATGTTGAACTATTCCCCACTTCTTACATGAATACTGTGGGAAACCAAAATAAAACCTCATAAAATGACCCCTGGGATTATGAGAGTCCCCTCCAGTGATTGCCTTATACCTGAAATCCATTTAGAAATTTTAACCTGTGAGCTGTATATCTAAGGAGGATCAGAAGTCTGACACGCATACCACTGACCACACCTGTTTTCACAGGTTCAGACGTTTTTCCTGCAACGAACTAGTCTAGCATTTGATAATCTACTATTCATTCTTAATCAACTTTTAACAAGGAAACATTTTTCAAGCAAAAATTTGTTGTTTGATTGGGGTTTGACTCAAAGGTATTTAACTTGTATGCCGACGGATTAACCAAAACACACGGTTCCGTGCTTAATTATGGAGGAAAACCGAGAGGAAACCTCTTAAAATCCACTCTTGCGATTGCCAAAGCCACATGTCACTCATATACCTGATGGTCAGTACATCGAAGCAGGCTTACTAAGGGCTCACACTAACCCACGGCTGCGGGCCCTTCAAGCAAATAAACCTGCATGAGTGAATGATCCTGAAATTTTCTATTGTGACAAGACTAAGACAATGACCAGAAGCAGAAGTGTAACTGGTGACTAACCTGCATTAAGACATCAGTTTTTATCGTTACAATTACAATTTTTCAATTACCATTATGTTATTTACATAGATTGAAATACCTGAAGGTTGGTTGTCTGTAGGCACTTTAACCACTTCACCTCTCCATATGTCTAAATCTGAACGCTGTAACTCTTTGGAAACGAGGGCGTAAAACTCTAATGTGGGGCCCAACCCAGTACCAACCTAGACAGGCAAGCAGAAAAAACTCTTATGGAACTGGCATTTAATTGTGTGAGTGGGTTTTAACGTCATACTAATAATAATCATACAATGATCTAAGGTTTCTTAGTTAAATGGAGTTTTTTTTTTACGTAATACTCCCATGTGTCCCTGGTAGTACATTGGGTGAAGAAATCCACGCACTGGTTATAAACAGAAGCAAGAGAACAATGCCATGAAGCAGCCACATGACACAGACTCCCCAAGAGAATGGGTTTAGGCTGTACTTGTGGCTATTCCACAAAGAATGACGGTAAGAGCCATCTTCCATAGTGCAGACATGGTGAGCAAAGTAACAGTGCTGGACGCCACAACAGACTGGCTCTGTGCTGTCCCTCATGACCTCTAAGAGTACTACGACAACAGGTAACTCCATCCAACCCCCATTTCTTTTATCAATCATGGTATTCTTCTAGCTACAAAAATTTCTGAATTAAGGACCCAAATGCCATACCTCATTTTCATACTGTATTTCTAACAAGGCTTTAGAGTTGCCGATTTCATCCATCACTTTCTCTGCCTGTTTTAAAACATCATCTCTACTCACGAGACGCTGAAAAAGAAAAGGAGAAAAAAATTAATTAATTAGACTTTATTTTAATAGGACTCCAGTTTTTAGAGTTACAGATCATTGTGCTACATGTTCCTCAGACCTGTGATTTTCAGATCTATTACACTATTACCTTGCAACAATGTCAACATGGCAAACCAGTCAAATATTTTGTGTCATAAACTACTGGTCTGCATGACCATAACAGGTTTTGAGTGAAATTCTACCCCTGGTAAACCTCATAAGTGCCAGTCATAAAGCGTGAAATCAACATAGATCTTGTTATCACAGATACTGAAAGAAACAAATTTCTACTGACCCGCCTCCTATCCAGCCTTGGTGCCACTCTCTCATTGGAGTCACTGGTGGCTGTGTCCACTGGGGCCTCCTGTAACCTCATCATAGCCCGGTCACGATCAAATGATGTGGCATAAAATAACAGCTGTCGGGTTTCAAATGGGAATAAAAAGGGTCTGCAAACACAAGTACAATATTGTTAAAAGATGCATTTTTGTAAGTATTTTACATATAGCCCTATAACCATAAAAAGTAGGACTTTTGCTGAGGACTATTGAGGATTTTTCATAAATCCCACATACCTGATGTCGTAGAATGCTGTCTATTATACAATTATGCCTGACCCAGGTGTGGTTTTTTACAAAGTTTTCTTCTGACTTTCCACTGTATTTCAGCAGTACAGAGTGAGACAAAGATTTTAATATCTTAGAGACTTGACTAAGTTGTCCATATAACTGAAGGTAATTTGTTACTTGCTCGGAAAGTAGTGAGTACCAGCAAATACATGTACATTACTAGCTTTCAGTAAATGAGGTAGGAATAATAAACTTACGCAGCAGTTGCTATCTCGGCCAGCCAGGGTGGTAGATTACCAGTCATGATAATAAGAGGGTCTTGTAACTGACGATTGGCCTTCGCGGATAACTTACTACTCAGGAAATGAGAGCTTGGTAACACTGGTCCTCCACCCATATGTTTCATCTACAACAAACAGTTATCGGATAAGTTTGTATAGTTATCATATCCAGTACAGCCATGTTCTTACTATATACCGTACATGTTGGCAGGACCGACCTACCATCCCATAGTACTTATGCTTGGATGTTGCTCCTATTGTACAGCTATCCTCAAGTTATCTAGTCTGGACCTTAGAAGTTTTTTGGTCATGATTTGCACATATTGGCATGACCATACCCTTATTCTACTGTCAGATGAGGCTGATGCTCAGAGTTACACCTACCATACAACCATCCTTAAAATCTATTGGTTCGACCAAGATTGCAGAGTTTACAAGGGTTCATAGAAGTCCAGTTTAACTACCTTAAATGGGTAGTTAAACTGGAGAATAAACTCAATTTGAGACATCATTTTAACGCATCATTATCAAAAAACTCAATTC
>JAQQZZ010114990.1:0-15049 GCA_030265115.1 Mopalia vespertina | reverse complement strand
ACCATTTTTACTCTCTTACATTTCCGTAGCATTTCCGGTGGAACTGGTTACATTATGAACATGATTTTTATGGTACATCGTCCGTAATGGGTACAAAATGGAATTTAATCATTATTTAAAGCCAATTTTCTTGTATGTTCAACTTATCGACATGTAAACGAGTGTGAAGTTTCTTTTTTGACTGAGTTTATATATACATCCCTGTGTCAGTGTGATTGCCTTTTACAAATATAGATATTTAATTTCTTGGTATGTTTAAGTGATTTTGATAATCAGTACAGAACTTCTATAAATTCACAGGTAATGTAAACATGACCTTAAGAACTTCATCCGTCAGTGGAACACCAGCCTTTGAGTAAAGATTCACCTGACAGCTACCACATCTAGCGGCGGTCTGAACGCATGAAATAACCGGAGGCAGTCATTTTAGATTGAGCTATTATTATTTTATCCTGAACTGACTTGCCATAATGGACTATACAGGCTGTATTGACAATTTATTGATTGCATGTGTCATCTAGTTCACTACAATGGAACTCGTGTTATTGGTCATCAATGGAGTTGACAACTTAATTTATTATCTCACGAAGGCGTAACAAGTGTTCAATCACATGAAAACACTGAAGTCGACGCACATTAATACCCGATCCTATTCACGGCATCGACTCTTCTGTGAGAGAGGCCGTGGTTAAGATAATCTAGATACCTGACGTGGAACAACTTAACGTCTAGTCATATTCTCGCTGCATGTCGGCAAATCTCTCGGCCATTTCCGTACGGTAAATAATCTCGGGCGATGAGTGGTTCATTTTTTGGCAATCACGGGAGATAACTCGCATGGATTTACTTTCATCATATAACTGAGGTATCCACATGTTTATTGTTGATGTTCGAAGGGTATTCTTGTGTTGATATGATGACGTCATTGGAGCTACATTATTATTAAATTACTTACAGAGGACAAAATTTGTATTATTAGCAATATGTCATACATAAGAACGAACGGTGTTTTGTTCAAATGTTAGTTTACCCAAGAAACGGTCTTGATTGCCGTGTTTTTTTTTTTATAAATAAGTACTTTGGTTCATTTACACGCATGCGCATAAAACATCCAGCGGTTCACAATACACGTTTTCGTGTCATATTATTGCTGCCATAAACCTCAAAGATAACTGTACCGGTACGGAAAATGTCGAAGGTTGTTCCGACATGATTCTCGCTGGTTTATTTGTGGAAAATAATCCATGAACCTTTGACAAACAGCTTACCATTGACCTACATATAGGTGGGGCTACTTTTTTCTTACTATTTTCTTACTATTGGTGAAAGGCACTGGGCAGGATTGCGACTGGATGGAGTATACCAGAAAATAATTGAATATATTGACATGTATTGACCGTTGTATCCTATATGTACAAATGTTTGTGTTCAATATATTGTGTAATACTGGCCAATATTATTGGAAATTTAGGTAATCCCAACTGGTCAACTAATTGTACCAAAGGCTGTAGATAAGCTTGGGTAGCTTGGGCTGTATCATTTAAATGGCTGCAGGTTTGAAAATGTTTTCAAAGCGATTCAATGGTTTGACCGTTTAGGTTTTGTTTACCACGTTTCTCAGAAATGTTGTTCGATAACTTCTAACTGTTACAGCAAGTGTGATAAAGAAGAACCCACAGAGTGATGGATCAGTGGTTCTATGAATTACTTGTAAATCAGCTACTATTTAAACAACCGTAATTTAGTTTACAAACGGAGGTATGGACCATCATTTAAAAGCAGTTTGTCCAGGCGTTTGGGACAAGAACAAGTCACGTAAATTCGTAATTTTGAATGGATATGGGAATTGGATGTAAAGAATGCCAAAATGTTCATTGAATCGGTAGCCTCAAGTGGCACAAAGTTAAATTGCTGAGTTAGTCTACCAATCAGACCATTCCAATATGTCAGCTAACCCAACTCCCCACGGATCTGAACTAGAAACGGTCTTCCTGCCAACACCGTTAAAAGATTTCCTACGAGGAATAGTGTTTATAGTAAAACTAATTTCCTACGATGACTGTAGACTTGGCTTTGCAAATCTCTTTCTAAACACATCCCGAATAACCTTATTTAGTTGTCACGCATATCACGATTTAGGGTTTCTTGTCATGACAAAATGTTGAAACCCAAATAAAAGTGTGATGAAAAATCATTCACGGGCGAATTAGTCTCTTATAATCGATTACAATACATAACAAGATAAACACGTCATACAGAACACAATAGATCAAGAATCAGCTTTAGCCAGTGCTGGCTGACAAATAGCTTGGACATTTCGCTATCAAGAGCGCTTGCTCTCTCCTGGTGTTAGCCCTAGGTGTCCTGGTCAACAAGGACCCAACGAACTACCCAAGATGAAAGGTTCAAGATGCAACCAAGCCCCACAAGTGTGCACCGTCGATAATTTCATTTAGTATCCTGTAACTCATACTGCAATTGATCTAAGTTATATCATGAATGATATCTAATAAACTGCACTGTGATTCGGAAGTAAATTCGACCGGATTCCCTTAAAGAGAAGCTGCTCTTTTGAATCCATATTGAAGAACTCGAAACGATCATTGTCTTTGAAGAAAGCCGCACTTTGTTTATATTTGCAACGAAGATAGCAATTTATGTTAAGCTATTGTCAAAAGAACGTGTTGTTATTTTTTTTAGATCTATATGATATTAACAACTTTTGTTAAAATTTCGTTTTCTTAGAGATGTTGTGCTAACAAGAAAACTTATTTAGAATTTTGGGGATAGCTCAGTCTTGTTGGGCATACGTACTAACGCCTAACATAGTCTACCTACAATTACAAAGTTAAAAAATAAAGATTTCAGAAGACTATAAATAATATATTGGGAAACGTTTTGGGTGTTTAAATATAACTAGGAGAATGAGGCAATAACTAAAGGATTAAATATCAGGAAAAGGAACGATCTCTTCTGTATGGAAGCCAACACGGGAATGTACAGCTACCGATCAGGTCCAGTCGAATCAGCGGGCTGTTATGGGGGTAAGGTCACAAAATGGTCGATTTTATAAATATCAATTGAGATATGTGGTGTTCTTTGCTCTCCTTGCCGAGTCAGTTTTGTTGTGTGTTCTTTGATTTCCTTGCTGAGTCCGTTTTGTTATGTGTTCTTTGCTTTCCTTCCTGAGTCAGTTTTGTTGTGTTTTCTTTGCTTTCCTTGCTGGGTCAGTTTTGTTGTGTGTTCTTTGCTGTCCTTGCTGAGTCAGGTTTGTTGTGTGTTCTTTGCTTTCCTTGCTGAGTCAGTTTTGTTGTGTGTTCTGTTGTTTTGTTTGATAATCTCACATATTATTGCAGTTTTTAAACATAAAGTTCTGGTCTGTGTGTCTTGTACAAAGGGAAAGCTTTCCGGTCAGTGGGAGACAACAATTATGCTATATGATTTTTGTTCATGTTAGCTCTCTATTTATTTTATTTTCCCATATTTAACACAATGAAACAGCGTAGTTACCGGGAGCCAATTAATAACCCCAAATCTCCATAGACCACTTTAAGAGAGACATTCTTCTAATAAGGCTCCACTTTGAACAAGTCCACGTGTCGGCAAGATGAGATCTCAGTTGATAAAGTGTACAAGATGACAGCAAATTAGCTTATTAATGTGACAGCAGAATGACGTTAGTTGACTTTCTAGTCAAGCGGACAGATCAGAAATGTCAAGCGGAAAACTCGAATCCTTGTCAGTTGACTGTAATTATTTCTTGGCATACATTTACATCTTCTATGGCTTTTTAGTGCGTGGGCTTACCTTTGATTGAGTGTACGGTAGTCGTTAACCATCCCCCAATTATATTATAAACTAAGCACCTATAGTTAAATCGTTAACCATTAGCGACTGATACTATGAATATTAATGTAGCACCTTATAAGAGAGATAGATGTTAAAAATGTTACTGTAGAGTCTCTACGTGTGTTGTTGTAGATCGGTTGTCAGTCTAAAGGGAGTGCACTAAATTATGCAACTCTTATCGTCCAGCGACACAATTTAATTAAATTCTTAATCGTTCAATGCAAATAATCATAAGAAAACTAAAACAATGTATCGTCATTAAGTATACAAATAAGACGAGTCAACTTCGTTTGAAATCCAACTTGGCCTGATCTTTAAATTGACCTTAGAAATTGAATATATACTATTCTCGCGTTTCGTTTGTCTGTGTGACCGGAGCGCTCAACATTTGGCCTTTGTAGGTGTTTTATTAAGTATTGGGTTTACCTGGGATACCATATGGCGCTTTGTGGTTTAGAGAAATGAGTCCATGGGGTTGAAAAAAAAATTGCAGGAAAAATATCAATAAACTATGGCTATGTCTTAAAGGTGTGATAAAAACTTCAGTTTAAGGTTTCCTTCAAGTGTATAGAGAAATATATCCGATTGTCTAGACGTTCAGCTTTTGCTTACATAAACATACGTGATGAAAACCACTACTGTGCTTTGTAAGTCCGAGAGTCGGGTAATAAGCTCACGGTACGAAATGTAAACAGCAAGGTGTACATAAACACATGTGGATTCTCAACTGTAAAGACTGCGATCTTGTGCTTTCAACACGTTTATATATATAATGAATATCACTTTAATCTGTGGAGTGTATACATTGTACCAGACACAAATAAAAGTAGATTTGATATACTACATTGTACTTTGCACCTGGATTCTTTGATCTGCTTATATATTGAATTAAATCTGGTAGAAAATATTCTTAATATATATCCATTTATCCTTTTGGTCGCTACCACCGCCGACATGGTTTCGGGATAGTCACTTTTTGTTGTTTTGATAACAGCCCGAACATAGTTACACTGTTCGCAGGCATTCCGATCCACAAATAAATCCACATTATCTCGTATGCTGTAAGAAGCTCTTAGCATCCCTTAGCATCTCCCACAGGCAACTAGTCTTCGGTTTCTTGTTTTACACGCTCTTTAAATATCCGTTTACTGCTTTATATATCACACGTATGTTGGTATTACCGCTGGTGTTAAGCTTTCATACAGTAGAAATCCCTTGTTCTTTACTTACCTCGAAATGTCGTGACATTTGGCGATCGGCAGTCAAAACAATGAATACACTGTTAATGTGTCAGAAAGCTACTTATATATCTGTTGCATCAGATTTTATCATAGTTTGAGGACATTATTTTTATTCCAAACTAAGATTAATTCAGATAATGTAATGTTAACACCGAAATAAACATTTTTTTTTTATTTCTGAAATCTGTTCACTAGATATGTCTATTTATTTATATCACACTTCATGTCTAATAAACTGACTTACATTCAACGGTACCGGCGTATTATAACACTATAGAAATGAAAATCTAAAGCACGTATTTAAAAATGAATAATTTTAAATTGATTTACAGTATCTATTACACACTATTGATTCCTTTGTTAATTTGGCTAGCTTGCGTGGGGAAGAAATAGATTTTTCTAACTAGGGGAATCATAAAAAGATTTTTAAGAAAACAAAAGTGTGGACAATCAATAGCATACAATATAGATGTGAATTCCAGTTAAATTAATAATCAAGTAAAGTTTTTCCGACTACACTACAAATTTAATAATGTATACAAAATCAGTTCTCTGATAAGGAGCGCAGGATTACGTATAAAGGTTTTGAAACCTTTTTTGGAATGGCTTAGATTTTGTTTCATAAAGGTTGTTTGACAAGAGCAGTTATATAACGACAAATATTCCTTGATCTAATAATTTAGCAAACTCACGAACCGGAGTGGCCAGGTGTATTGTATATTTATGGACGAGAGTGGCTATTGTTGTTATACACGGGCTCGATATGCATAATCTGCTCTCCCACTGCACTATTTTAATTATGGTGTGGTGTTTCTGTAAACACTTTGAGAGAATAAACATTCCAATGCACGATCACCAGATAACACCATTGAGCTAAAGCGCGATAGCATTGTTTTTGTCACAGCTCTGAGATTGGTTGCACTTAGCTTCGCCTCCTCACACTGTTTCCATGAGGCGACCCTTTCATATATACCAAGTAGTTGTTGTAGTTTAAAGATCCCGTTGTCAGCAGCCAGTAAGTAGGACCCGCTAACATTGGTGCTGGTCATTGAAAGAAGAGTAAAAAAATGTTACATGTGTGTTATTGTAAACAGTATCAGCCATACAGCTGGATGTCCAATTTTATTTCAATGTGACTCTACCATCATAACGAAAGTTGTGAATTGGACGGACTTATGTAACAGTAGCTCGATGGACGCCCCCAAGTTTAACCAAGCCGACACTCCCCAGCCTCCACGTATACGTTGGGTAATAATTGAATGTCTGGGTGTCCACTTTAATCTCTAAAAATATCAGAGTTTTACTTTTGAAACCGCTGTTAAAATAGCGAAAATCTATCATGAGATGACAGCTCCACCTATTATAATCGAACTGTACAGTGTTATTTCCAACAAAGTCTTTTTAGCAGGCGTCACGGCCAAGGTAAAAAAAAAAGAAGATATTTTCAGCGGTTATTTCTGAGTTGCCGAATGTGTAACCACACCGTGTGATTTTTTAAAGAGATTTACCGCGGTCTCTTCCCTAATAAAAAAGTACCATGGTGTACCACGGATTTACCATTGAATGAGGCCAATGTACTGTGGTATACCATGGTTTTACAACGGTATTTTGGCCTACACCATGGTATTTTTTTTCCTTCTCCTGAGCATACATGGGCCATAATATTCTAGATAATATATATATTATCTCGAACATTTAGCTTATACTGCCCAGGTCAATTCTTTTTTTCTTCTTCTGTGTCTACCCTTGGCTAAACATGCTTTCCTATTTAAGAAGGCTTTCCTTCCGTTTAAACAATCTACTTTTTGTGTATTTTGGCAAATAAAAAATCCATTTCTGTGCACAGATTTTAACTTCACTGTATCGTCAGCATGGTGTATGTACATGCACTATATGATGGATACCTGGATCTATAAACAGCTGATACCAATAATTTGACATCATGGTTAAAGATATAGTATGTGACGGTACCTGGATCTAATTAAAGACAAACATGGTAATTTTCAGCTCATCTGTATACCATTCTCCTGGAAATTTAAGCCCGGATTCATTACCCAGTTGCTTCATTGAAATAACATATTACACACATTTTAATTGATATATATATTATATATACTACATCGATATATAACATCCATGCTTAACTTAACTTACGCATTTTATTGCTCAAAATATTCACAGCCAACTGGTGCGTCACTTTCGTTATCCATTTCCTCCATAACAAAAGAGCGAAAATCAAGGGGGAATAATCGTATTATTTTGATATTAAATGAACAAGCGAAACAAAATAAAAAATAGAAAATTATGACAGATATCTTTGATTACTAAATATATTTGCTTCGACATAACTTCGTGCGTTTCCTTTGCATTAGAATATCCAATCCTCATTTTCCATTTTCTGTTACTTTCAGAATCAAGAGCTAAACTTCAACGCATGCGCATATATTTATTTCCGCCACGCTGGTACAACGTCTTGCGTATCATTTTTATTAGGGCACAAATGAGTTTGCAGGCATAGTTTTCTCCAAACTTCAGCATGGCTGATGCCGCTGCCAGATCGCAGCAGTATGAGTACAAAGCGGTAAGATCAATGTTTGTTTCTTGTCAATTTGTGTTAGTTAAACAACTCAAGTTTGCAACGTTTGAGAAGAGTGTTACTCCTTACAACAACAACAAAGTGAACTCTGAATGTTTCTTTATTCAGAAACATACGTATTTTGGGGTCTTGACAGTATAAGTGGCGGGGGGAGGTAGGGGGTGGCTGGTAATGGAGATTATCTTAATATATTCGAGTTGTGTAGAGAAGCAGTAGCTTAATGGGTTCACATGAGCTCATAGCTCTGTTAAGGTGACCAGTCTGAGGAGAGAACCTAGATCAAGCACTGTTGCTTGAACTAGCTACTGTAGCTAAACGTAGCAATAAAAGCGTAGCTCCGTCAAGTGACACGATTGTATTTTTCAAAGGGGACGGTCTACCTTATCATAAAAGTCAAATAGTGCAGCCTAACAACAGAGTATGTAACACTCTCTCAGAATTTTCACCTCCCCATAACCAGGTAGGGGAGAGTAGCTGGATCCAGCTATGTAGCTGCAACTAACTACTAAAGCTGGTTCCAGCAATGTAGCTACAACTAGCTATTAAAGCTGGATCCAGCAATGTAGCTGCAACTAGCTAATAAAGCTGGATCCAGCAATGTAGCTGCAACTAGTTACTAAAGCTGGATCCAGCAATGTAGCTGCAACTAACTACTAAAGCTTGATGCAGCTACAAAGACATAGCTGGATGCAGCTACAAGACGGTATAAAAGCACATTTTCCCTGCTGCCGGTTTATCTGTATGGGGAGCAGCATAAAGCAATTAAAAAACAACTTGGCATGAAAAACACTATGGAAATTTACACTTGCCCCCCATTCACCCTGCCAGTTTTTTTGTGCCAAGCGATTTTAAATTAGGACCTCAAATTGTACAATCCAACACCTCTTACTTTAAACAGCTCAATCTTACCTTTAAATTAGTTGTTCGAAGCATGTAACGTTCGCTCTGGAACCGCTTCCACTTGGTCTTCAAAAACATCTTGTTTGTACTTTTCGGTGGTAAGGGTATATCTGAAAGTTTTTTGAAAAGTCGGCATGGACTGTCAAATTTAGACTACTTCTAAGGAAGAAAAGTTATGCCATTTGGTTTTTATTTTCAGAACTGTAATTTTGTGAAAGATGTAATGCTCCTTAATTCGAACGACAGTTAGATTTAAATATTGTGATTATGGTCGCTTAAGTGAAAAGTGTCAAGTTGTTTTTGAACTGCTTTGTGCTGCTCCTCTGTACAGATGAACCGGCAGCGGGGGAAAATATGCTTTTATACCCTCTTGTAGCTACATCCAGCTATGCCTTTGAAGCTGCATCCACTTATAGTAGTTAGTTGCAGCTACAGTGCTGGATCCAGCTACTCTCCCCTACCTGATAACTGGTATTCAGACAGCACATGGGGTCTATTTCTTGAATGACACCTACATGGGTATATCTACAATTTTAAAATAAATCTAACTCGGACTGTCAGATTTTACTGAAGAAAAATCTTGCCATTTGGTTTTTATTCTACGGTCTGTAATTTTGTGAAATATATAGCCATTTTCACACACAGGGGCTCGGTACCAGCTAAATCATATGTTTATAGAAAAGAATAAGGGAGGGCACTCTGGGCTTGACCCAGCTTGTACCATGGTGAAATTTAACCAATTCAAGTCCACTAATCACATAAAATAAATAAATCTCACCTGTCCATGTGAGAGAAATAGTTCATCTTCAAATCATAACCCAGAATTGTGATGTTAGTTAGCCTCAATTCTCAAAACTTTTCGTTCAAAACAAATTCAGCCTACAAACAATGTATCCTTGTTAGCTTTTATAGGATCATTTCGATGGAGGGATTTCCCTTGACAAGCAACTTACGTCACTCAGTGTTTTCGTCTGCCAGCACTTGTCACATGTTTGGTTCTTTTCTATATACATATGATACGATCTGTATGGTACCAAGAGATTTATAATATCTCTTTTTAGACTAAACAAAAAAGCAAATATTCAGATTTTTGGGGCTTTCTTTTGTATGATCTATAAAAATTATTTCTCCTTTCTTTTAGAACTCCAATCTTGTATTGCAAGTTGATCGGTCGCTGATTGATAGAAGAGCACGAGATGAACCTACAGGAGAAGTTGTCTCTCTTGTTGGTAAACTCACTGGTTCTCGAATGGGAGACAAAGCTCAACGATCTATCCCCCCACAGATGGAAGAGAAAAAAGCCAAGTAAGTGTTTTGCTGTTGCATGTATCTGTTAATTATACTCCCTACATTTTTGTAAATTGTGTTTTGATCTCTAGGTCAAGCTTTATCACTTAGTATGTAATGCTAATAAGCAAAGCGCTAAAACCTGGTTATTTTCCCCAGAGATCAGTTGAATGAACTGAGCTCTTTCAGTCAACATTCAATTAGGTTTTTTTTAGAGGATGTTTACAGAAATGTTGTGTTGAAAAACAAGCAGTGCTTATCCAGAAATCATTTGGTTATGTTACCCCTCTTCTAAGTGTCATTGAAAACGTAAGTCTGGTTCTGGTATATGATCCGATAGTCTCACTTTGAAAAAGCTCAGTTTGGTGGCCAATATAGTGTCTGATTCATCACTCGCTGGAATATAACTACCTATAATCTATAACTACTCTGTTGGGAAACATTAAAACATGTGCAGTATGGAAAACAGAAACCAGCAATGTGAAGTTAAATTCAGGATCTCTAAATTCAGTACTCAATTTCGCATTATATTGGGCATTTACTCTTGTGCACTAATAGCTAGATGTTATTTATTTACTTAAATTGTTCGAGAAGGTTTTTATAGGTCTATTTAAACCTTAATATTAATCGAAAATTTCTAGTAATGAAACTACAAACTAGTAGCATCTGTAAATAAACACAGCAACAATCACCTGTTAGTTCTAAATGAAACTAAAATATGTTTTATTGTCGTTGACAGACGAAGGAAGCGTGATGAAGCACAAAGAGATATGATGAAGATGAAAGGAACAACATTGCTTTCTGAAGGAATTGACGATATGGTGGGGATTTTGTATCGCCCTAAAACCCAGGAGACCAGACAAACGTATGAGGTTTTGCTCAGCTTCATACAGGCAGCTCTAGGAGATCAGGTATAGAGTGCCTTGTTTTAATTTCATTGATTTGTCGACCATAAGGTATACGAGTGAGTCACACGATGTGGTGCTGGCAATTGCCGGGTGGTTTTTACGAGGTTCCCACTCGGTTTTCACCATATTAAAGCAAGGAACAATGTGAACATATATATGAAATACCCTTGAGTAGGACATTAAACTTCAATCAAATAAACAAACAAATAAATTTCATTGAACACTTGATGGTTCTATATGGTTTTGTGAGGTCAGAGGTGCCTGTGCTAACAGGGGCTTAGCCAGAAATTAAAAGTATGGTGTCTGAATTGGTCATTTTGCTTTAGTTTTTAAGTAACGTGATGCCCAATTGAGCGAATTGATCAATTCAGGGTGTCGATTTGGATGGGGGGACACCCCTCTGCCTAAGCCCTTGTGTGCTAGTGATTTGTTTTGGTGATTGACACCTATAATTTACACATTTTCTCTTGTTTTCTACTGCATGTTTGACTTTTGTTAAGTAGAAATAATTTTACGGAATGATGTTTGTTTTAGCCACGGGATGTACTGTGTGGTGCTGCTGATGAAGTACTGGCGGTGTTAAAGAATGATAAACTGCGCGACAAGGAAAGGAAGAAGGAGGTAGAGGGTCTATTAAGTGGGATGCCAGAGGAGAGATTCGCTCTACTTGTTAACCTGGGTAAAAAGATCAGTGATTGGGGGACAGAGGAGAAAATGCAAACAGGTATAGTGTGTGTTTGATATCCAGTACGGACCATGTTTAACGTTGGGTGTTTGAGTTTGTAATCATTTTAGCAACTGTATTTTAATGTAACTTCATACATTTGTATTATTAAAGTGTCTTGAAGTTTGTATAACAGGATTGTGGGGTCTAGGTTCCTTTCACAAGAATGAGTTAGTAAGTTGTTAGTTGGATAGATTTAACATTTAAAAACAACTGTATTTTAATGTAATTAATTGTTTTATTTGTCAATTTTGTCATTTGTGTATAATGTATGGTAAATAGTGAAATTTTATGTTAATAGATGAGAACATAGATGAGACGTATGGTGTGAATGTACAGTTTGAAGAATCCGAGGACGAGGTATTCCATCAAAGCTACACAATTTTATTATCTAGATTATTCCCACAGTTTTCATGTTTATATAAAGACTTCAATCCCTTTCTATCCCCATTCAGTTGGAGGCTTTACCATTGCAGGAAGCAAATTTCAAACAAATTTTAAAACAATCGACTTGAAGAGGGGAAAATAACTCTCGGGAGTGACAAAAATAGAAAGGCCACAATCTGATGTAATTAAAATCACACTTGGAATAATATCAAAGCATCAAGACAATTTACAAATCTGCCCGGAACTTTATGAAGTTGTGTTTAACACCCCATCAACTGATGACCCCCCATGTTTCTAATGTGTGTGATACTGAAGAGACTAAGTAATCTCCCTTGGAAAAAATTCTGCTATTTGACAATGATGTAATGCTTTCCATTTAAAGTCTGTGTTAAATTAATGAGCAAGAATTTAGATAAGTAATACAAGCAAGATTTATTTTCTCGTTTTAAGATAATTCCATAAAATCAATTTTTATTTTCAAACTGCTGCGATGAACACAATTATTCACCCAACAGTTTAGCACGTTTTTATATATGATTGTAAAATGAATAACTATGTCAAGAAAAATAAGATATGTAATTATTACTTCATCTGTTCAGGATGACGAGGATATGTATGGTGAGATACGAGAGGAAGAGGAGAGTGGAGACGAAGGGGAGGAAACCACAGTCGACGACTCACTTCATGCTAATGTAAAGGCCATACTTTGCCAATCTAATAAATAATAATCAGTTTAAACTTGCATTGAATATAACAGTTTGCATTGCTGTTGTTGCAGATGAAATTAGAAGACTCTCCTGACATCTTAAAATTTACAAAATGATGAAATCTGGTTTAAAGGACAACCCTGTAAAAATCCAGATGTTTGATAGTATTATTGGTTGCATTTAAATATAACCTATTGTCTGTTTTGCTGTTATTAGCTGATGGGTGGTGACTCAGTGATGAGGAAATCTGAACAACAACTTCATCCTCGTGATATTGATGCTTTCTGGATCCAAAGAAAACTCAGCAAATATTACCCTGATGATCCGACAACAGCTCAAGCAAAGGCAAAGGAAGTGCTTGATATACTCAAGGTGAGGGGTGTCAAAATGTGTTTCCCTTCTGTGTTAGCCGTAGTTGGAGAAATGTTCTGCTACCAAAGTGTTCAATGAACTAAGGGGAAAAAACTAGGCTTATTTGGTGATATGTCTCTCACTGATACCTGTACACTTTTGTCTACATTCAATAAGTCTTGCCGGGTCTGCTGCTGCTGTTCAGTGGTGAGCGTGCCTGACTACAGGTCCTCATTTTAATGCATAGTTCACAGGTTCAAGTCGCTCAAAGGTCCTCAGATATAAGAGGGAGTCCCACCACTTGACTTCAGCAATCAATTTTACGAGATTTCATTCTTGTTTTCCACCTTATTTAAGTAAGGCAGAGCGAGAAGTGGAGAACATGTCAGCATATAAGTGAAATTCCCTTGAGTGACGTTAAACCCCAATCAAACAAACAAACCATTTTTGGGGTGTCATTGTATTCTGTGTTGCCATTAAGTTTCCTCCTAATACACCACAATATAATAATTCTGTGTGTTGTTTTCAGAGAGCCTCTGATGACCGTGAAGCCGAGAGCCAGTTAGTCATGCTATTAGGGGTCACACAGTTTGAGTTTATCAAAGTTCTCAGACAACATAGACAAATGAGTAAGTGGGTGTGTTAAAGTACCGCACAATTACCGTGTGAAGAAAACTTGTTTATGATTACTGTCATATCTATCCATATGCTGAACATTTTCAGAAATTGTCATAAAAAGTTCACAACATCGACTAAATCAAATTCTTGATAACAAACCTTTGAATTCACAAAGAGTTTTATCATATTGGCATACATCAATTTTTAAAAGGGACTAATCTTTAAATCATTGTGTTTGCTTATGTTTAAGAGCCATTGTTTCATCAATCTAATTCTGTTCTACTTAATTTGATAGTTTTATACTGCACACTACTGGCATCCTCTCAGAGTGAAACAGAAAAGAAACAAATAGAAGATAAGATGGAGTCTGATCCTGGTTTATCTAAACTACTGCATGCATTACAAGAAACGGACAAAGAAGACATTGTAGTGAGAGAACGAGACAGGAAACATGCAGCCAGGCAATCCCGAGTAGCTGAAGCAATGGATGTAGAACAGAAAAAGGTTAGCTCTTTGATAATCACTGCTTTTCATCTGAAGTTAGCAGTAATCAACGGTCAAGAAAAAAATCCCAATTAATAACAAGTCTATTTGATACTTCTATTCAGTAGTTTAATATTGTGTTTTCTAACTAGGCAAACAATTATTATCCCACAGATTATTTAAAATGAACTTACTATTATTGAACCCATATGGGTAAAGGTGACACGATAGGAAGGGAGAAAACTTTTTATAATAATACTATTAATAATCATGTTCAAAACTAGATGAGCATAAAGGTTGTGAACATATACACAATCTGAACAGTTTTTTTACATAGTGAAGAATGATAAAAAAAACTTGGTATGTCTTGATAGATGTTTACTGTTTCCATAGGGATTGGGAGCAGTCAGTATGTTGGACTTGGAGGATTTGGTGTTCAATCAGGGTAGTCACTTGATGGCCAACAAAAGATGTCAGCTACCAGACGGTTCATTCAGGAAACAGAGAAAAGGTGAAGTTTGTTATCAGTGTGCGATATTAGCTTTAAGTGCGTTCTGTCGGCGATTGGCGGCAATACTTGGTACTAAACTAAAAAAATATAAGTGTACTGTGCTTCAAAATTGCATTTGTCAAGTGTGTTTTAATTGAGCGGAGAATTAGGAGTTAGCTTCCTGTTGCCCTGGTGTTCTCAGGATTAAGGGGCAACTTGAAGCCGATCTGTTGGTGATGTCTTTGATTTACGTCCTGTAATTGTCCTGTTGTGTCTCCAGGCCTGTGATGGAATATTTTCTGGCAGAACCTTAAAAACGGTCCTCTAAAATTTTGTGAGATAACCTGACATTTTCCCCATGGATTTACTGTTTTTTTAATTACATAAATGTGCCTTTGTGAAGAATAAAGCAAAATTGCTTTATAATACAGTCTTCATTGATAATGGGATGACAAAATTTGTCAAAATCAGTGGCAAAATGCAAATTTAGACTAAGACTGCAAACAAT
>JAQQZZ010114979.1:0-15052 GCA_030265115.1 Mopalia vespertina | reverse complement strand
GTGTCTCTGGAGTCAATATGATGTGAATGTGAAGTGTACTGGTGTCTCTGGAGTCAGCATACTGTGAATGTGAAGTGTACTGGTGTTTCTGGAGTGGGCATGGTGTGAATGTGAAGTGTACTGGTGTCTCTGGAGTCGGCATGATGTGAATTTGAAGTGTACTGGTGTCTCTGGAGTCGGCATGATGTGAATTTGAAGTGTACTGGTGTCTCTGGAGTCAGCATGATGTGAATGTGAAGTATTCTGGTGTCTCTGGAGTCAGCACGATGTGAATGTGAAGTGTACCGGTGTCTCTGCATGTAGTCAGCATGATGTGAATGTGAAGTGTCCTGGTGTCTCTGAAGTCAGCATGATGTAATTGTGAAGTGTACTGGTGTCTCTGGAGTCAGCATGGTGTGAATGTGAAGTGTACTGGTGTCTCTGGAGTCAGCATGATGTGAATGTGAAGTGTCCTGGTGTCTCTGGAACCAGCATGAATTGAATGTCAAGTGTACTGGTGTCTCTGGAACCAGCATGATTTGAATGTGAAGTGTACTGGTGTCTCTGGAACCAGCATGATTGAATGTGAAGTGTACTGGTGTCTCTGGAACCAGCATGATTTGAATGTGAAGTGTACTGGTGTCTCTGGAGTCAGCATGACGTGAATGTGAAGTGTACTGGTGTCTCTGGAGTCAGCATGGTTTGAATGTGAAGTGTACTGGTGTCTCTGGAGTCAGCATGATGTGAATGTGAAGTGTACTGGTGTCTCTGGAGTCAGCATGATGTGAATGTGATGTGAATCGGTTAGTAATATACATGTACATAAGTTGGATCGTCTTTAAGTTAGTTCGAATAGGCGATGGCACACACACTTTAGCAGTAGGCCTATATACTTAGTTTTCCCAAGGCATTGCTACAAAAGTTGCGTTACTGACTTGATTTCTAATGCTTACAACTAACCGATTTAAAATTAAATGTTTTCGCAGAACCAATAAATTGTTAATGCAGTTTGAGAGCGAAAAACATATATAAAACCGTGGGGAAAAAACCCGTCACTTGTACTGCATGTATTGACACACTGCACATAGTGCTAGTTTATGTTTGTCAAATACCTGTTAATTATAAATGTGAAATTATAATATTTGGTATAAGCTTCGCTCTGCCGGATAACGGATATTAGTGTTAAGAATCCAAATCACAGTCGCAGTCTTGACTCGAAAACCTCAAATAGAACACAACATAATCGACACAGACATTCAGCAACAATGCAGCATTGCATCAATTATATATTTCCTAAAAATCTTAAACACAACTAACTATAAATAACGCATGGGAATCAATCGGTCCAAATTTCGTTTCAGGCAAAAACACGTTACATTTAGGCAATTTAGGCGATACAGAATTATAACGTATGATCAATTTACACAAAATTTGCAAAAATTACACTGAAGTAGAGTTATTACTCGATTATCAACATTGACGTTTTATAGGGCAGTTAAAGATGGATAAGCAAAAACAACTTTTCGTTAACCAATTAGTGGACATTTTTTCACAAAGTCATCCAATCAATCTTTCTTAGAGTTGGTCATTAGGAGAAATACTCTATGAGATTTAGTTTGGTGAAGAAATTGGAACATACAAAAAGCCACTGTTGCCTTGGGGGAAATGTGAAAGATTTTCTACACTAAAATAGCAAGATAACAGTTTATAATCAGACGGGTGTCCCTAGCCCCATGACGGGTCACGACTGGTCTGGAGTCCGCATGATGTGACAGTGAAATGTCATGGTCTGTATGGAGTCAGCATGATGTGACAGTGGAATGTCCTGGTGCGTCTGGAGTCAGCATGGTGTGACAGTGAAATGTCCTGGTGTGTCTGGATTCAGCATGATGTGACAGTGAAATGTCCTGGTGTGTCTGGAGTCAGCATGATGTGACAGTGAAATGTCCTGGTGTGTCAGAAGTCAGCATGATGTGACAGTGAAAAGTCCTGGTGTGTCTGGAGTCAGCATGATGTGACAGTGAAATGTCCTGGTGTGTCTGGAGTCAACATGATGTGACAGTGAAATGTCCTGGTGTGTCTGGAGTCAGCATGATGTGACAGTGAAATGCCCTGATGGATCTGAAGTAAGAAACTGTTACGTTGTGTGGTGGCATTAGGGCTCTAGTGTCGGTATGACGGATCTGGCGTCGGTATGATGTAATTTAGTAAAGTGTCATAGTTGCCCTATAATATCAGTATGACGTGACTGTGTGAGGTGTTATATCGGAGTATTGGCACTATAGCTAATAAAGCCACTGTCGCGATATCATGTAAGGAATCAAACAACGAGAAGCCCGTTATATTAAGTATAGCATATCTGGTCAGTGATCACAGATAAAATCAAATGGTTGTGGAAGGGTTAGCATTTTCTTAATGCAAAAACAAATCAGGTTAATTATTTGCAATAATAAGCAATTATCCGCATGAACCCCATGTCCCGATTAAGCGGCATTTGGCTTTTACAACGGTGAAGTCAACTGGGCTTCGTCACAGGATTGAAGATATCATCAGATAAATGAACAAACGCCTTGGAAATAAATCTAATGGGAACCAATGATATATTTGGGAATAGACGTATATAGGATGATATTGTAAATTTACGCTGTCAAAAATAGAGCGCTAAACGGCTTAGAATCTGTTCTGAGAACCAACCTGTCTATTTGTTTCCGAAATCAAAGCCATTCAGTTCGATTTACCATTGATCAATGTCAGCAAAGCTGTGAAATTAGAAGGCGAATTCGGGAACCCCATCGCTCACCAGTGGACAGTGTATTTATTCAGTTCATTAGATAGAGTAAGGAACCCATTTGATTGTTGTTTAAATTCAGAACACGTCTTAACTAGTAGCATATCAGGTACAAGGAGCACATAACTGTATCACACATTCCAATGGTAGTCAATAATCAAAAAAAAGTATTTGTGTTACTTGACACATTTTCGTTTGAAAAAGCACGTTTTTGGCAATGATTTTAAGACTTATAAACGGTCGAGTTACCAATGACAGCAATGTTCAGCAATTAGTAATATTTGGACGGCAGCCATTATTGAATTTCCCTTCAATATTTTTCTGAAATATGTTTGGATTGCACTTAAGGTCTAGGGGCAGGGTTGAACATAAGCCAACTATAGCTGGCCCTATTGCCGTTTGAGCCTCGGGGGTTAACAAATGATGGACAGAAACGCTGATTATCGGAAGATTTTCAACTGTACAGGAGAACAAGTTGAACCGTCTTCTCTGCGAAGTAAGAATAGTCTACTAATATTGGGCAAAAATTATTTCCGAAACTTCAGATTTACTCAACTCGCCCCATCTGTACAACTGTAGAAATGACCGGAGATTGTCTTCTAACTGTCTTTACTTTTGCTTCGCATTATTTTAAGACAAACTATCAGGGACAATCCCATTGGGAACAGCATGATCATTGAACCATTAACAAGTTTTCTAAACTGCAAAGCAACCCAGCCAAGATCATTAATAACCCTTATTTAAGTTCTCGTCTTTCTTTAACCATTATTGTATTCGGGTTTTCTTTAAAGTCCACCTTTAATGGAAATCAAAACCCATCGGGACTTTGTTGTTTTCCAGGTAGATCGGTGTGGTTTAAAAGGAATTCAAGGCAGATGGTTATCGGAATACTGGTGTCAGAATATTACGCGTTATGCCTTTAAATTGTATTTCGTTTTTGCGCCAGTCATTATCAGTATGGGCGGAAATGAATATAACGACTCTGTTAATAGATATTGCGCAATACGTAAATAATAGATTACCGTTTCTACAGTCCATTATGCTACAAATGTTTGAATCACGAATTAGGTCCGAAATTTATTGGATACAACAACGTTTTGAAGCAAATCAAAATGAAGGTGAATGTGATATTGTTGACGTCTATATGAAGGGTCCAGTGGAAGAAGTACCTAAGATCAATTTCGTTGATTTGCTAATATGACTTGTAAAACCTTTGAAAGGTAAAGAAGAACTACCTGAAGTGACATGAGAGATAATGTATTAAAGAACGTGATCTTTGTGTAATATTTAGGAATCTGAAACAGGGGGTATTACTAATAAATACCATGGTATCACCGTAGTTTTTTTAAAAATGGCGCTTAAGTTCTTTTTCCACTGGACCCTTCACATTGAAGCACCAATCGGCTTGGAGGTGATATGGCAATGGACGACAAACTTTTAGGAAGTTTCTCGTATGTTCTGACAGTCTGTCTATAGTATTATCTTTGAAACTGTACAACATGTTTCACTAGAGGCTTTTGTTCATTGAATGTTCCTTAGACATTATTTATTAAGTGGTTTTGGCGTTAGAGCGATTATCTGCAGTGAATTGTGAACTTTATAGAATTAACTTTATTGAACCTATTAACTTAAAAGAAATCAAATGCCCGGAAATAGAGTACATGCCCTTAGGTATTGATCAATTAACAAGTTCTTTTAAACAAGATGTTAGCGGTCCTGTATTTGCTCCTGGATAAAGTAACACTGGCAATTGCAGACAAAACGGTCAGTATCTTAGTTACCATCATTTCGAAATCAAGTAAAATGGCAATTAGCCTCATTCCACAAAAACCGTAGTTAAAATTAACTTTATTAACAAAAACTTTATTCCTGTTCCTAGAAGTTAATTGTTCCCTTTGGCAAGTATCGAGCCGAAAAAGTGTATGAATTCGTTGGAGACCATATTTTCAACCCTCCGGTTAACCAAAATGCCCGGAAATAGATGTCAAACCCTTAGGGAATAGAACAATTGACAAAGGATGTTACGCAAGATTGTAGCCTTCCTGACAGTCAATTACGGAGGAAACGGCTGTATTATTAGAGAGTAGCATCGTTAACACCATTTGGGAAATTAAGGTAAATGTCAATTAGACTCATTGCGCAAAACCCGTGCTATGCCCACGTCAACATGACTTCCGGTCTGACAGAACAAAACACAAAGGCTGTGTTTAGGCGTTACCAGGACACGTCTTACTAGGTTCGATCTGACACCTGATGTGATCGTTTCCGTCTTGATTACCCTATTATTTATTTGTACTTAATTTCATGCTTTTAAAACAATGAAATTGAAAGAGAGGCAAGTCCGAATCAATAAACCATAAAACATATTCTGATTGTCGGCATATCTTGATTTCTAGAAAGTTAATACACCAATTTTAAAAAAAGCAAGAAAAAATAAAGATGCCCGTAAGACATTGTAAAGAAACAACTGAGATCATTAGTCAGTTAGTCTTTTATCACGTAAATTTACGATTTATCAAAGCCACGTTCAGTAATTTACACAATTTAAACGGCGATGTTATTGGTTTTCTTTTGAAATGCTTTTTCCGCGAATTGAAATAAAACCTAGGGCACCGTGATATCGTTTTCCCTGAAGGTTGTTTTTTTTGTTGACATTTGCACACTATAGAAGTAATTGTTGGCGTCGCTAAAGATCCCGCTTTTAAAATTGATAGTTTAGATAGCGCAATCATTTGGGAAATGACTGGTCAATGAGCGCTTTTAGCAAGTTCCTTTCATTACATATCACAAAAGATGCAGCATTTAAATAAACATGGCAAGAAGTAAAAGATGACACCTCAACTTCGCTTTCCGATTTTTCTTCTTGACCTAAGGGTTCAACAAGTAGAGGTCTTGTGAAAGAAACGATTATATCCTGGTGACTTGTGTGAAATGTACAAAAACAGCTCGACATCTAATAACCGTCTGTTTCTTCCTCGAGATTAGCCTTCAATAGCAATTAGTAGGCTACAAGTCCAACTTTTATCGCACAGGGCAACTAAAAAAGTTAAAATGTTTAAAAAAATATGTTGGAAGTCATAAAGCTATAAGCGAAGTATCAAGAACTTCGTAAAATGTATAAATCCCTGGATATATTTAACGTCATTATGAAAATAGAACTTAGCAAATCGTCCGATTTATCAACAATATCAGTGAACAATTCAATTAACGCTACACTTTAAGATAACTCAAATTGGTCTCATTCAGTGCTCCATGTTCACGTTAACCAATATTAATTCTGCGATTACTCAACATTCACATATCGTTTTCATCTAACTTGTTTCCCTTAAATGAGGCGGGGGTGGGGGCAATAACAAGCGAGAGCCATAAAAAAGATTTTGTTTGATAATTTTAAACAAGATAAATTTGTAAAGTTGCCACCTGAAAAAGAAATGCCGCATATTTCAACACATTTTAAATGACGCATGAGAATCAATCGGTCCAAATTTCGTTTCAGGCAAAAAAAAAAGCTAAAATCAATCATTTAGGCCATACATAATGATGACGTATGACCATTTTACACATATGTTGGTTTTCCAAAAATTACATGGAAGTAGAGTTACACACTCGATTATCGGATTATTGACACTTTAGTCCAGAGAGCTACTAAAGACACTAAGGAATCAAACAACGAGAAGCCCATTATATTAAATATGACATATCTGGTCAGTAATCACACATAAAGGCTAATCGTTGTGGAAAGGTTAGAACTTTCTCAATGCAAAAGCAATCAAGATGATAAATGGTAATACTGAGCAATTACCCCCAATGAACCCCATGTCCCGATTAAACGGCATTTGGCTTTAAGTGCAATGAAGACAACGGTACAGGAATACCAACATTGAAGATGTCACCAAATAAAACTGTTCCAACGCCTTAGTAATAAGTTTAATCGGACCTAATGGTATTTTAGGAAGATACGTATATAGGATGATATTGTAAATTCAGGCTTTCACAAATAGATCATTAAACGGCTTAAGTTGATTCTCAGAACAGATTCTGTCTATTCGTTTCCGAAAGCAAAGCCATTCAGTTCGATTTACCATTGATCAATGTCGGCAAAGCTGTGAAATTAGAATGCAAATTCGGGAACCCCATCAGTCAACGGTGGACAGTGTATTTATTCAGCTCATTATATAGAGTAAAGAACTCATTTGATCGTTTTTTAAATTCAGAACACTTCTAACTAGTAGCATATCTGATACAAGGAACACACAACTGTATCACATTTAACAATGGAAGTCAAGAATAAAAAATATTGCGTTGTTTAACACATTGTATTTTACAATAGCACGACGAATGAATCTGGAAACCAGTGACAGTGGCTGTTAGACTTACAAACTGTCGATTAACCAATGACATCAAACATCAACAATTGAAGGGCAAACATTATTCAATTTTTCTCTACTAATTTTCTGAAAACTGTTTGGATTGAAGTCTAGGGGCATGGTGATATCGTGTGAGCAAGAGTGATCTAACTGGTTGACGGCGTCAATGACCGTCTTAGAACCGTCATAGATGTGAAGTTAGAAATGTCTTCTAATATTGGGGAAAAGTATTTGCGGAACTTTAGATTTCCACGACTCCCCAATCTAAACAACTGTAGAAATGACCGGAGATTGTCTCCTAACCGACCGTACATTTGGTTCGCATTATTTTAAGACAAATTATCCGGTACAACCCCAGTGGGAACAGTGTGACCATTAAGCCAATACCGAGTTCTTCTAAACTGCCAATTAACCCAGCCAAGTTCAGTCATTAGCCTTATTTAATTTCTTTTCTCTCTGAAACCATTACTGTAGTCGAATTGTCTTTAAAGTTCACACAACCTATTGGGGCTTTTTGTTTTTTCCAGAGAGACTAGTGTGATTTGTGACACTGGTGTCAGAATACTAGGCGTTCAACTATTAAATTGTATTCCGTTTTTTGTACAAGTCATTAACAGTATGGGCGGAAACGATAAAGTAATGACTCTGTTAAAATATATTAAGCAATACGTAAATAATGGATTCCCGATTCTACAGCAGCGAACAATGTGTTCCAAATGCTTGAATCGTATAACAGATCCAAATTGAGACAATACAACAACGTTTTGAAGCAACGAAGTTGTACGTCAAATTGGGAAATTCTGTTTCTGAAGAACCACTCAGCCTGGGGAAGAAAAAATATATAAAAAGAAATCAAATGCCCGAAGATACATTTAATTCCCTTAAGTTATTGGCCGATTAACAAGTTCTTTTAAACACGGTCCTAAATTTGCTACTGTATAAAGTAACACTGTAAAATTGCAGAGGAAACGGCTTAATATAAGACAGTAGCTTCGTTAACACTATTTTGAAATTATGTTAAATGGCAACTAGCTCCAGTGCTCAAAATCCCTGTTTAAAATAAAGGTTTGAGTCAAAGCTTATTTCTAGTTCCTAGAAGTTTATGGTCCCAGTGGGAAGAATAGAAGACCATATGTTCAACCGTCCGGTTAACCAAAAAGAGATCAAATACCCGGAAATAGATGACATACCCTTAGAGTATAGGCCAGTTTACAAGTCCTTTCACGCAAGATTTTAGCCTTCCTGACAGTGAATTGCAGAGGAAACGGCTTTATTACAAGCCAGTAGCTTCGTTAACACAAGTTTGACATTAAGTTAAATGGCAATTAGCCTTATTGCATAAATCCGATTGTTATACCCACGCCAACATGACTTCCTGTCACCCAGACCAAAACACAGATGAAGTTTGGGTTCGTTACCATTAGGCCTACACGTCCAACTGGTAACCGTTAACGAAACCCATTCAGAGTTGATTAATGACGTGATCGTTTCCGTCTGGATTTCCGTATTTTTCTTATTCAACGATGAAATTGAAAGAAAGGCAATTCCGGAACTGAAATGATAAACAAGAAATCATCGGTATATCTTGATTTCTAGAGAGTTAATATAAATTAACAAGAGCAAAGTGAACATTGCATAATACGCCTGTTCACTATCATCGGTATTATATGACTAAACCATATACAACGGACAGGTTCCAGAAATCCAAAAGTATTTATTTTTTCATTAAGACATATAGTATTCGGGCTATATTTGCGTCATCAGGTGACATAGTTTACACAGATGAAGTAGCTAGCGGAAAGGTTTGACAAAAACGTACAACATCTAAGCAAGATATTAAGCGACTGTCAGTAAACTGTGACCTGGAATTGTATTAGCACATTGGGTTTAATAATTATACCAGATTGTTTACACAAAAACTAGAACAAAGACATCAGCATATATCATGCGATGTTATACTTCATTTAGTACACTATTTAAAATCTGGTTGTAGTGTGCATGACTTGGATGGACCTTAAAGGGGAAGGAAACATAAAAATAAAGTGAATCTAGATAGAAAGCCTGAAACCAGCAGTTATGAAAAATGGTGTTAGGAGTGAATGGATAGCGTTCACAATCCCTTTACAGAGGATTTGATAAGTGACTTGGCAACTCTTGTATGGTAAACTATACATGCCATATTGTTTTTCTCTCTCGAACATTGACAATTATTCTAAAGGCATTCATCGGAACCACTTCACTGTAATGCTCACCTATCGTTGGTCAGTACTGGATGTGCCGAGACAATAGCTCGCTCCTACCGACTCAACATCATTTTGTTGTTGTTGTAGGAGTACTTGCCCCAAAAGTTGTGCTACTGACTCGATTGCGAGATCTTTTACAACCATGCGATTTAAAATTTAGCAAAAAACAAAAAATATATATATATTTTCGCAGAATCGATTCATTGTTAAAACAGTTTGAGTCCCAAAAGGTGTTTAACAATGAAAAAGACGTATAGCTATGGCGGATAACGGTAAGTCTTATGAAAATAACTCACCGTCATACTCAAAATTATAACATTGCCTCAATTATATATTTCGTATAATTATAAGAAATACCTGGAGATTACATAAACTCTAAAACATCTGTTTGGATTGGACATAAAGTATAGGGGCATGGTGAGATCGCGTGAACACGATCGAGCCAACTAAATGGTTGTTTGCGTCAACCTGCCGTTGCAGCTAGGCAACCCTTTTGCCGTTGAGTTCATCTTTTACTTCGCCTTGGCTGTTTACAATTAGAGGTCAGAAACGCTGGTTATCGAAAGAATTTTCAACTATAAAGAACATGTTGAATAGTCTTCTCTGCGAAGTCAGAAAGGTCTTGTAATATTGGGCAAAATAAGATCCGAAACTTCCGATTAACACAACCCCCAATCTGTACATCTATAGAAAGGACCGGAGATTTTCTCCTAAATGTCATTACTTTTGTTTGGCATTATTTTATGACAAATCCAGGACAATCTGGGACAATCCCGATGCGCACAGTGTGACCCACTAACCATTAACACGTTTTTCTAAACAGCAAATTAACCCAGCCAAGATCAGTCATTAGCCTTATTTAATTTCTCTTCTCTCTGTTACCGTTATTGTATTCGATTGTGAAAGTCCATAACAGAATGGGCGAAAATAAAACAATATATGGACTCTGTTAATAGATAATGAGCAATGCGTAAATAATGGAATACCGTTTTTGCAACAGCGAACAATTTGCTACAAATACTTGAATCACGAATTTGGTCCAAATTGATGGAATACAACGTTTGGGAGAAAATTAAAATGTAAGTGAACGCGATATTATGAAAGCCTGTATTAAAAAACCAATCGACCTGGAAAAGAAAATACAATGAACGAATAGCTTTCAGTGTGTTTCTCGTATGTTCTGACAGTATGTGCCGTATTTTCTGTCACTTAACCTTATACACTATTTATTTAGAGATTTTTGGTGTAAAAACGATTGTCTTCGGTGAATTGCGAACTGGATAAAACTGACTTTATGAATCAAAACTTTGTTCCAGTTCCTAGTAGTTTACCGTTCCCAAGTGGCAAGTATAGTGATAAACAAGCACTACTGTATCTGAAGAAGCATCTTGAAAAAATTAAAATGCTCCCAAATAGAATACATCATCTTAGGGTATTGGCCAGTTAAAAAGTTATTTTACGCAAGATGTTAGCGGTCCTATATTTGCTTCTGAATAAAGTAACACTGTAAAATTCCAGAAAAAAGTGCTGAACTGTTAGCCAGTAGCTTCGTTAACATTATTTGGGAAATTAAGGTAAATGGCAATTAGCCTCATTGCACAAAACCCCTTGTTATTTCCCCTTCAACACGACTTCCGGTCTGCACGACACAGAGGAAGTGAGTGCTCGATGCCAGTACACGTCCAACTAGTTTCCGTTAACGAAACCAACTGACCCTGAATAATGAAGACATCGTTTCCGTCTGGATAAGCCAACCCTATTATTTTGGGGGTAATTGACCACAAGCTTTAAAAACGATGAAATTGAAAGACAAGCAATTCCGGAACTGAAACGATAAACAAGAAACCATTCGAGATTTTCTGATTTTCGCTATATCTTGATTTGTATAGAGCCGATACATCAATTAAAAAAAGGAGTAAACGATCCCCGTAGGACATAGGATAGAAAAACGGAGCGCATTAGTCGGCCTAGTTTTAACACACACAATAACGATTTATCAAAGACTAGTTCAGTAGTTTACACAATTCGAACAACGAATGGATTTTCTATAAAATGAAATAAAACCTAGGGCACTGTGATACCGTTTTCCCTGAAGCTAGTATGTTTTACAATTGCATACAAGGGTATTTGTTGTTGATCCTACATTTACAACTGTGTAGAAATCTACTCAACATAATGTGACGTCCTATATTCAAAAGCGCACTGAGTGTAATTGCGCGTATAGCCCAGGCCCAAGAACGTGAAAACTAGCACCACTTGTGAAAATGACAAAATTTAAGTCACACCGCCTTCGAAATTAAAAACGCATATGGCTGTCAATTTGTGATCACATTGCTCCAAAGAACAAGTCATTCCACCGAATCCCATAGGGTTGATTTTATACACTCAACTATTGGCAACTTTTAACGAACTTCTCATTAAGCCGAACTAAGTAATTACATTCATTTAATTTGTTTTTTTATTGGTATTTTTTTTCCTTTTGGTAACTCTGGTGTAATGGAAAAGCCCACATTATTACTTTTCTGCGTAGATGGTAACTGACGCGATATGCAAGGTTATTCCGTTTATACCACGGGGATGTACTACAATAGTAACTGACCACACTAACACAACCACAAAATGTGATGATTTTTTTTTTGATAAGTATGACAGTACTTGAAACATACTGTCTTTGACAGAAAATTCCTTCATTACATTGGACAGTTGATGCAGCATTTAAAGAAACATTGATATAAGGAAAAGATGACACTTTCACTAAACTAAGCTTTTTTGTTTTTTCTTGGTCTAGGGTTTCAATGAGTATGGGTCTTGTATAAGAAACGATTTTGTCCTGGTTAATAGTGTGAAATGCGCACAAACATGTCGATATCTCATAGCCCTCGGGTATATGAGTGAGTCACACGATGTGGCTCCGGCAATCACGGGGGTGGTTTTTACGAGGTTTCCTCCTGGTTTTCCACCGTAAATGGGCAAGGACTAGTGTGAAGTGGACAATCCGTCGTCATATAAATGAAATACCCTTGAGTACGACGATAAACCCCAATCAAACAAACAAACAAAAACAAACATAGCCCTCTGTTTCTTCCGCGAGATTTGCGTATGAGCAATTAGTACAACTAAAAAAGTTAAAATATGTAGACATATATTAGGTGCCATAAGGCTATAAGCGAAGTATCAATAACGTCTTAAAACATGTAAAACGTCCTTGATATATTTCACGACATTCTGAAGGAAGAACTTTGCAAATTGTCCGAGTTATCAACAATATTATTAGTAAACAGTTCATTTGACTGCACATTTTAAGACCTCATAAACGGTTATTGGTCTCTTTAGGTTCTCTGTATGTCTATACTGATTCTGCGATTACTTGACATTTGCGTATGGATTTTACCTAACAGCCGTCTAGGAATCGAGTTCTCGTTATCAGCAATGGTCTAACTTGTTTCCTTTACGAAATGTCTTGACACACGTATTGGCGTTGAGGTATTGACGTCGTCTATCCCTCCTGGTGTATCCCATTGTGTAGATGGGACGCATTCAACCCAATTGATTTCCTTCGATTACACCTGAAAAGAAGAGTACGAAAGAGAATTAGAGTCATACAACCATTTCGTGGAAGACAGAATTCCGAGAAGTGTAAGAAACCAGCTGAACTATGTAAAAAAAAGTCCCGTTCATTATTAACGAATGTCCCGCGGAATGTTTATTTGAATGAGTGATTGGGTGGTTACGCAATAAGACAAAGAGCTGCAGTATGATTAAGCGTACATAACAACAAATGAGCTTCATTTGGACCCTTATCACCACGGGGGCAAGGGCGCAAGAAACTATCACCTATCAACTCTCCGCGCCCTGGTAACTGTATTCCTCAAAGAATACGCCTAGATTTAAGCGAAATACAACAAGCTTGAGCTCAATGATAACAGGAACTCTTGAGCTGTTCCTTTAAAAAGCTACTTTAATGAGTTTTGTCCATCACCCCGGGTCCTTTCTCAACTGAATTCCAACATATAAATAAAAAAAAAAAAAAAAAAAAAAATTAGTAATAGGATAATAATATATAAGTTTAAATTGGTATGAATATTGGCTGCACATCTCGTGCAATCAAATGTCCTATCGACAGCAAGTGAGATATAAGCCATTTTCGTTTCGTTGCTCAAACGTTGTGTAGTTCTATATACCGTATTTGGCATGCAGCTACTCGTACAGCTAAGTGTCTTACAACTAAAGTGGGACGTGGTCATATTCCTTTCACTGCTAAAAGGGTGTAACATTACATGTATGGAAAGGCCATGTGAAATTTGTTTAAAGCGATGTTCATTTTGATCCAAGGTTGCATTTTACAGACTAAAATGACTTATTTTTTATTTGGAATAACTGGGCTCTAAAACCACCACCACAACATTTACATGTTTTAAACTCTAGCAAGTTGAATACGATTTCTGTCAACAAACTGAATTGAAAAATCTTTCCCTTTGTCGGCATGAGAGAAATGTCTCGAGATAATGACTTAAATATATCAAAATATTAAATATAGCTTTAAGAAATCTTTTATAATTTTTCTCTTCTGGCTGAATCTTAATGTCTTTCCAGAAACTAAACGTCGCTGCTCTAGATTTTCTCTATTAGAAATCTATTTAAATTCATCTGTCCTGCTTATGATCAAATCGCGTGATCCGATTATATTTTTTTGAATAATGTTTTATCATGTGTCATTAAAATACTGTTATGCTATCCCTTGAGATTATTTTTACCAGGATAGAAGAAGCATGTAATTTAAATATCACCAGCGTAACGCTGAGCAGATCCAGACCTAGTTTTTACATGCTGCAATATCAGTTATAAGATTAGAAAAACGTTTTTGAAATAACATGCAGTCTAAAGCTATTTCGTGTTATTAACTGAAACTATACTGACGTCCAGTGGCGGATATAAAATGTAATGAAGGGGGAGGGAAGGGGAGGGGTTACTATCAAAGCTCAATAGGCGAGGGTCCAGGGGCGGACTTAGATTCTCATTTGAGTCAGTAAAGGTAATTCAGCTAATTTTGGCAACGAAATTTCGTCAGTAATCTTGATTGATCGATTCTTTAGAATTAACCACATTTTGTGTCATTACGTGTTATGATCCAAAATTGTCTTGTGAAATTTACCAGGGTTGGATTTGCAGGTTGATTTATATATTTTAAAAAAAAAGAGCTATAGTAAGCAGTTATGATAACATTGCAGTCCTTCGCCGGCCTATATGCCTGCACCACAACGGAAGAGTTGTAAATACTACGCTAAACTTTATTTAAATAAAGGCATATGTTGTTTTCAGTCACATACAGTATCGCTACTTTAAGCTTTAATATTTAAACACATCTCTAGCGGGCTTAGATCACTTATTGATGACATACGGCTATTGTACACCCCTGCAGTTGTGAATATCTCATGAGAAGAAAGTAGAACATATAAACAGATACTTATTTCATTAATTATGCAGAATAATAAAAAAAGTATTAAAAATTAAAGCAACCTTTGTTTTTTTATATTTGAAGTTTGCATCAAAATTTAAATATTACTTAATGGTTACAGAATGCTAATACATGTTGGACACGGAATACCTGAGTAGAAACAATTACTTGGGACACAGAAGTTGGTTTGTTTAATGATTTTATCTGTACTAAATTCTAG
>JAQQZZ010114968.1:0-15053 GCA_030265115.1 Mopalia vespertina | reverse complement strand
AAATTACAAAAAAAGAAAAAAAAGTTTCCACAAAATATAATGCTCATACTGCGGAACAACGTTTTATGGCAAAATAGCTACACCTTGGATGTCAACTATCAACATAAATTCAAAAGAATCTTCGAAAATAGCAATGCTTAATGAAAAACAATGCATTTCATGTGACACTTTTCTTTCATAATATGGCATTGGAATAGTTGTGTGAGTAAGTACACTGAAGGCTGGACTTGGCGTAATTATAAAATCTTTTTATATTTTATGTTCTTGATGCATGTATTTGTCCGATCCTCTTGAAAAGAGCATGAAGATTGATTTATTTAAATTATGACGCAAAAAAAAAAAGGTTATAATTACAAAAGTTGTCGATTTATCAACAATATTTTCCCTACCACCATAGCATCAGACTTTTGATTCTAAAACTAATATATTATACCAACACAGAACATTTTCTTGATGTCCAATCAGTGTTAATAGCTATTGTTCACATTTATTTTTGCTTGATTGCATTTTTTCCCCCGTTTTACTATTTTTTTCTCCAGCACTTTTAATTGGTTTTCTCTTCATTTTATATAAAATATTAATCCCTTGGGATTTTTGTCACAAAAATTGGATTTTATTTATTCTTCAAATAGGAGACATGGATATATGTAAATATGCTTGTGTAATGTAAACTTTAAAATATTTCATTACATTTGCATAAATGATTAGGAAATTCACTCCGACAATCCATCAGTCTTTGAGCTGATAAAGATGAGCATGGAAAAAGGGAGTTGATTTTGTCTCTAAATGTTCTCCTTTCTATTCTCACTGTAAGTATTCTTTAACTAGATGTCATACACCCAACTCAGCGACACAGTAAATTCAACACACTGTATATACTTATGAACATCAGGATTAGCCAATTTTTTGGCCATCACAAAAAAGATTTACCGCACATTAGGACCAGTTTTGTGGATATTTTATATCCTTTGTGTTTGGGTGTCTTTAAATTTACACCCTGCACCATAAAAAAATTTAATCTCTTCCACTACTATCACCCTTGGTGATCTTAACTAGAGTAACTTGAAATCGACTAAGTAGACAAAGAAATTATTATTCATATTGGGAAAAGTACTAAAGACAAATATGAACAGCTGATTTTCATCAGTGCATAAACTATTTGAAAAAAAAAAAAAAAAAAAAAATTACTTTTAAAACAAAAGTAAAATTGTAATTATTTTAATCTAAAAACGATAAAAAGCAGCTGTGGTTTCGATAGTTATCCTTGGCAAGATGTTAGTGGGCCCAGAACTGAGATTGGTTAATAGGAGATGGTCAAAACTAATATATGACAAACTCTCAAAGCAAAGGCAGCAAGAATGATATCCTAACATAATGGTATGGAGGATGTTCACAAACTGTCAACCTTCAAAATGCCCAATTTAATGAGTTGGATGGTCTTGCTAATATGATTGGTAATAAATAAATCTAATACCAAATTCTTTGCAGCTTTAAAACACATTTTTACAATTTCCATAATTTTTAAGACTGAGAATTTATAAATACTTGCAGGTCAAGTTTTTTTTTTTTTAAATTATAGACATTTTGACAGTAAGCTAATGAATCAAATGATTTTTCTGAAATAAGTTTAGCTATTTAGATCAATACTCTTCGTTTTAGGGCCAGAAAATTGACATGCCTCAAATCATCTTCTTTTTAGTGATAAAAAAAAAAAATTGAACCTATATGTAACAGATCTTCAAAAGCAGATCTCAGAAGACAACCCCACGTAAAAGCAGATCCTATATTATTCAGACCTGTGTAATTGATAATTTACAGCCAGCACACATGGAAACTACATACTCCACTAATTGCCCTTGATTGATTTTGTTTACAAAGTAGCTTCCATACACTCATCTCAAAACATCTTCGCAGATATTTTTTTTATCTCTTAAGACAAAAATCTGATTTTGCAGTGATGCTGAGCTATCTCTTTATAATAAGCAGTTTGCATCAACTCACCAAAAAAACGAAAAGTTTTGTATTTGCAAGCAAAATTTGATAATTATAGATAACTAACATCACAATTCTGGGATTAACTATTTCACACTGACAGGTGAGATTTCGTTATTTTATGTGATTAGTGGACTTCAATCAGTTAAATTTCACCACAGTACAAGCTGGCTCAATTCTGTGAGTGTCCGCCCTTCTCCTTTTCTATATACATATACAACCTCTATGGTATTGAGCCCCTGTGTAAGAATGTAGCTTCCATGTGCACCGGAGATTAAGTGACCTCGAAGTGGTGTAAATTAATTTTTAAGTATTTCATAACGATTATATTAAATAAGCTGAGCTAAGCTTTCAATTGAGACTTCAAAGCAAATCTCTAACTCCCGTCTGCACCGGGGTTAAGGGACCTCGAATAGGTGTAAATTAACCATTAAGTATTTCAATATAATATTAAGTAACGCGAGCTAAGTTTTCAAAATTTGAGGAAGTGAGATCTTGCACCAATGAATACTCACTAAACGTTCAACTCTGCTTGAGCTGGTCCAAAACTATTTGATTTAGATTGTTATAGGTACAACTTTGTAATAAAAAAGAAAAGTTATCTATTTGTTATCCTTGTTTTGCATCACATTTCTTTAACAGTCCTTGTAAAGGTATGTATATACACTCAATTCTTTCTCATTCAACATCATATGTACATGCAACTGAGGGAAAAATGTACAGTATTTAAGTATAAATATTTAAAACAAAATCATCATGGAATGGAATTTTGTCGATACACAATTAAAATAAAAGCTGTAACGAAAAATTAAGCTCTCTTTGAATCATTCCCCATTCCATCATACAATTACTTTGATATAAATTAAAATTTTGATTTCTTGAATATCGTAAAAACAGAAATCAACATTTTTGACAATGTCTGTCTTTTGTATTAAGACATAGTATCAACAAGGGAACATAATGGCAAACTATCCTTCATACAAAACAGTTGTCCTAAATAAATATCAGAAAAGAAAAAATTTGATGTGGTTCTGAGTTACCTCCCCTTGGCTGGTCTTGCATCCTTTCATATACATTCATGTAAGCATAGCATATTAACAATAATATCACAATAGCTAGCGAAAACGCAATCTTGCGCACGCTGCAAAAACATCACAAAAAGCATTTGACTAATCACATAAAAAGAGCAATTGCCATCCACAAATCGTAGTACAAATGAGAACAGTTGAAGTAATACCGAGAAAAATTTGCTGAAATTTCTCTACGCAACAAGTTGAGCCTGGTCATATTCCACGATGAGTTGTTTGATGTGACCCAGTTTTTTGTGCAGATATTCAAACCGTTTCTTCTGTTCAACATACTTGTTGTCACTTTTACGATTCTTGTACTCCTTTAAAATCAGATTTTTCAAATTCTGTAAAACAAAATAAGAAAATATTGTAAGCTATATTATAAAAATAACTTTTATATATGAAATTATTTTTGCTCCGTTTCATGACACAATATTATGGCAATGAGTTGCCAGGTAAAAGCAGCAGAAAAGTTAACAAAAAACACCCAAAAGCAATGTGTTTTTATAATTACTGTAAAGACCACTTCTTACTCTGCCTTATTTCAATACAGTGGAAAACCAAAAGGAAACTACGTAAAACTCCTTAACCACTGAGTCACGCATTTAACAGTCATTGCGTTTGCACAATTGTTTTTTGTTTAACATGTGCACTAGCACTACCAGCTAGAGTTTGTTTGTTTAATTGGCGTTTAACGTCATACTCAAGGGTATTTCCCTTATAGGACGACGTGCCAGCCCAATGGGTGAAGGAAACAACCCTCGACATCACTGGCAACAAACAAAGACAAGACCGAACAAATACAGGACAATAACAGGACGTAATACTGACACCACAAACAAATCGGCTTTCTGTTCTCCTTTAGCTCTGAGAGTAACAGGGTAACATGAAGCTCCCTCCAACCACCCGCCTACCAGCTTAGAGAGTAACAGAGCAAGAGGAAGCTGTCTCCAACCATCTTTCATGTGGAGACTTTAAGTTAGATAGTTAAGGGGGAAGTATTATTTACCTCATAATCATCACTCCCCTCTTCCGTCCTCTTCATTCGCTCTTCAAGAGCAGCAAAAGTTTTAGTGACTTTGTCAATATTAGCATGTAAAACCATATATTCCTCATATTCACGGTTAAAATCTTGTTTGTATTTCTGGCGCTGGTCTTTGTCTGATATATGCTTGTATTTTCTGAAAAGATAAAATAATGATTGATTGGTGATTACTGTTGGTATTTCACTTATATGACGATGATGTATCAACACCATCACTGCCTTACTTCTGCATAATGAGATATAAAACATGTAAAAGTTTAAATGTTAACAGTATTTACGTCATTTCGGGATAACACTTTCTTAGTTTGAACAAATTCTAGTTCAGAAAATTTTGCAAGTTAAAACCCATCAGGGAATCGAACCCACTGCCCCGAGAGATAGGCACTGAATTGCCAGAAAGTATATGTTGGCCAGTAAATGTCCTTCTACACAAGCTCAATCAAACTTCCTCTATAAATGTTTAAAACAAAAATTATCATGGAATATAATAATAGTGGTAACAAAGCGGTAACTTTTAGTGGTAACTTTTCAGCTACTGAAATATAAACTGTATTTTAAAATAACAGGTGATTGTCTGTTCGATTGTCTTAAACATCACACTCAAGGGTATTTCACTTATACAAGACAGAAGGCTCACTGTACTTTATTTATATATGGTTAAAACTCTATAAACTTCCCCTGCAATTGGGGAGGCACTTTGTGTGACTTCTTCATATACTAGAGGTCTACTGGGAGACTCCAAGCAGTCAGCTATACCTCAAAGGAGGACCAGTAGTCAGACGAACTAACCACTAAAGAATGGTTGCCGGCTTAAGAAAGGATGAGAAAATAAACTCACATCTGGTATTGTGGAGTTTCTGAAGTGGAATGTGCAATAGCACCACAGTCTGAAAAATAAAACAAACATTATGAGTGCTGATATATTGATTTGTTTATTTTAGTCAGCCAATGAAACAACGTCAGCCTCGGATATCACATTGGCCTCAGACACCACATTAACTGCAACACCCCCAACACCATGGCCGTATTGATTTCCTTTGAAGTGCTCACTCTACTGGTCATCTCCACAAACCTTCCTTCTATCAGTGGCTGTTACAGCTGACTGATGAGCTTATGGTCAAGGTTAGTCCTTACACCAGGTATTGTTAATTTCAGATCTTGCAATCATCAGACATGGCAATGCTCATCAAACTTTTAATTGGTGACTGGTAACAAGGACAGGAAAAAGACAAGACATAAAACAAACACACTACAACTGATCGGCTTCATTTGCAATGTTTGCTCTGAGAGCACCACAGCTAAAGGAAGTGCCCTCTAAACCATCAGCCCTGTCTAAATGTTATTTCACTCATGAAAGAAATCACTCTTGGAGAAAATGGATAAAAAAATACACAAGGAAGCAATCCATGGTGGAAAAAGACAGGTCTGTTTCGGTGCACGCTATGTGCTTGAGTCTGTGTATGCCTCTCAGTTAAATACCTTTCAATTTGTCAGAATTGAATTGTCTTTTTCTGTTATGTAATTATCACTTTTTAAACACAAGGTTACCCCCCTTTAAACACAGGATTATCTCCCTTACCTTCAGGCCTGGATTTTATGGAGAGACTAGATTCAGGAGAAGTGGTGGATGTGGGTGACTGTTTTTCTGGCTGACTACTGCTATATATTTCCTTAATATTTTCCTTTTTAACATAATGCGAGATCCTCTGTTTTTTGGAAGGCTGTGGATTGGGATAATTGTCACTCGGCCGTTTCTGCAAAACAGTACAAGAACATTACTAAATTCTTACAGAACAGGAATATAACTAGCTTAGTCATTAAAGACAACTTTTAGAAGTAAAGATGGACATAAAGATGCTTAGAATGAATTTCTCAAATGTGTGGTGTAAAAGACTCCATAGAAAGTGCAAGTAACTGGTGGCATGTGTTTGTCCCAACAGTTTCGCAGTCTGTTAAACAGCTAAATGGTACTTCTCAGTCCCAAAATGGGACAGATTTACCCCCCACAGGACTTCATTTCTTAATTTTATCATTTTCCTCAACAGTAATGATGGACAGAAATCTCAGATTGTTTGTTTGTTTAATTGGGGTTTAATGTCGTTCTTTGTTTAATTGGAGTTTGGTACAGATTTACCCCCCACAAGACTCCATTTCTTAATTTTATCGTTTTCCTCAACAGTAATGATGGACAGAAATCTCAGATTGTTTGTTTGTTTGATTGGAGTTTGACACTGTTATTAAGGTTATTGCACTCACATGTCACAATGACAACATTTAGAAATGTTACCTGAGAATTGGAAGGACTTTCTGGATTACTGTTAGCAGGGGAAGAAGCAGGGGAGACAGACGCATTGCGGGAATCGGTCACTTTTCTGAAACAAAGATAATTGGTCAGATTAAGCAACATTCCCAATCTTGATAACTGTTGTTAAAAAAGTTAAATGTAATTAAAAGACTTATGATGGCAGTGTGGGAACTCAAAAAGAAACTTACAAATAAAAAAATCTCTGCAGTTACCAAAATGTTTCCTTTTTATAGATTTAGTCTGAATTTACAGCCTACTGACACTAGGCGCTTTGTGGCCCCTAAAGACGATTGCTTTCATCACGCGATATTCTTACTGAAGTGTTTCATTAGGTACAGAAAAATTCACTCCAACCCATTCAAGATAAATGGGTTTCAAAGAGATACTTTCATCACCAAGCAGGACATAATACAAAGAAGAAAAACAGGGCAGCTTCATGTTGCCCCTTATCTCTTAGAGCATCATGGCGACAGAATGCTCCCTCTCAATCACATGTTCTCCATATTGACACACATTTAACTTATAGTAATTCAAGTTCAAGAGCAGATTGTCTTACCTTTTGACTAGCATCCGATCGGCGTCGGAGTAAAATGGCCAGTCCACTTTAACCTCACTAAAAGCATGTTTTCCGAGAGTAAATCGATTGTCTCGGGCACTAAATGATGCGATTTGCTGTAAAACATTACTCAGGGATTTTTTGTCTTTCTCTTTTATACCATCTGTAAATATAAAGAATATAAAGGTCCAGTATAAAGTTTGAATGGTTTGGAGTTCACAACATACCAAAGGTTTGTTTGCTGGTTCGTTTGATTGTGTTTTAAGGACATACTCAAGGTTAATTCACTTAGACCACTATGTATTGTCCATTTCCCACTGTTCCTTGTTTAAATATGGTGAAAACAATGAGGAAACCTCTAAAAAATCACCCTGTGATTGCTGGAGCCACATTATGTGACTCCCTCATGTACTTAATGACTTGAACCCTATTATAAAACGGTGCATGGAAGTAAGAGGACACACTAACCACTAGGTGATGGCAGCGGGCCCCATACCAAAAGTTATTTCACTCATAGGCCCTATATGTATTTGCTTGTTTGATTGGGGTTCAACACCGTCTTATGAACAAATGCTTGTGTGTTGGTCTAATCGGCATGAACACAACCATAAAATGTCTAGTCTTTCAACAAAGTCGGAGAATTAACCTTCCTCCAGTGTAAAGTAACGACAACATTGCTACTCAAACAAACTGCTCTTAGCCAGAGGGCACCTGTCTGAGAAAGGACATCAGCCTAGGTGTCACTGCCAACAAAGAAAGACGGGGCAAGCGCACGAACCAATACAAAGATGTCCATAGAAAATTACTTTGTGCTGCTGCTTCATAGCTCAGAAAACAGGGGAACAGGAAACTCCCAACTGCCCACGATTAATCAGATTTGCAATATGCAAGTAAAAATAGTGCCACAGGTCTTTGTCAAAGCACAACCATTTGGGAGTTATGGATTACTGATTTAATTATAGATACATCTGTTGGAATTTCATTGGATGCATTATCAGAGTGTATCACGGTTTCGGTTTGCTGTGACCTGAAAGACAGTATAATCCACCAGTACATATAGTGTGCTTATAATACATGCAATTCGGTTGGCTTTGTTGGGGGTATACGGCCATCAGTATTGTCATTTCACTCAAATGACAACATGCCAGCCCAAAGGGTAGCGGAAACTACCCTCGATGTCACCTCAGGGCACCAGCCAGGACAATCACTTGCTATGTAATTTGGTTGATTGATTGATTGATTGGTTGGTGTTTTACGCTGTGCTTAAGGTATTTCACTTATATGACAGCGATGTATGCCAACAATAATTGACACTAACACAACCAAGATGTGAAGCTTTTGATAATGTTGGAAAGTTAATTTTCATCCAATGCTAAGTAAAGACAGTATTGCTACTCTTCAAACAAACTGCCCTTAGCCAGAGGGAGCTATGTAATTAAGAAGGCACAACTATCGCAGTACAAAGTTGTAACCTGTGCTTCAGGCACACTTACCTTTGCTCAACCGGAGCAGTAACTCTGGTTTTTTGTAAGGCCTCACAGCTAATAAATGAACTATTCTTTCTCTGCAATCACAAACATTTAATAAGGTGTTAAGATACAACTTTCCTTTTTAATTTTACCTGCTTAATCAATACACCTCCTTTGAAAACATTTACGGTAAAAAGATTTTTTGCTTAATCAATTAGTCACATTTATAAAAAAGAAGGTGTGCACAAAAAAGTGAACATAAGAGCTTTAAGGGGTGCATTTCGAACATCTAATGAAAGGCTACCTACAAACTTTGTTTTACACACCTGAATAGAAAAAAATAATATTAAGAATTTGGTTACATCAATGAATTTTTTTAATTTTTCAAGAAGTAAAATTTATATCATTTTTGGTATCTAAGGATGCAGGACATTTTCTGCTCTAAAATCTCGATTCCTGACTGCCATTATTGGAGGTGTTCTTCACTTTATTCAGGCTTGTGTTAAATATTGCCTCTCAACAATTCTTTTCCTCATATGTGCTTAGGTGAGGAAGCCTTAAAAATGAGTAACTGCTACATGTTTTGAATAAAAAATTCATCTATGAAACCATTTTATATGGTAGAGCTTGGAAACTAGATAGATTGTTTGCATGTTCATTTAATTAAGTTTTTGCTTTAAAGATATGAAAAAAAGTGCCCTGTACCTATAAGGGTAATTGATCACAGTGGAAGTTGTTTGGTTAGCGCGTTGCCCCGGAGGGTTAGGAGAGTTGTTGTTTGGCCTTGACCCATGGAGTATCCCAGCATTCCCTGAAGATGGTGTCGCGGAGGAATGCAGTGAGTTAGGCAACGATGACTTTGGAGAGGAAGATGATCCTTGATTGGATGAAAATGGATTTGACAATGGACGACTGGTTGTGTTGTTATGATTGCTATGGTTACCATGGTTTGGGTTGGACGTAAGTGGTTTAACATTCCTGTTTATTGCACTAAACTGGCTCTGACTGTTATGGCTGAACTTATGAGCAAAGTTGTTGCTATGGTGACTGCTACTTGATGCTGGTTTTGGATTGGATACTTTCAGAGACCCATCTCTTATCACTTTTTTGCTTCTGTGACCAATTTTTTTACTACTAATTTTGATCACCTTTGTACTGCAAATAGAAAACAAAAAAGGATAATCAGCCATTAAACTACACACATGTACAGGATTAATATTAATTTTGGGTTACGGACACAGAAATAATGTGTGTATATTATCAGTGCCAAACTACATAACAGATCGCTTTACTGTTTTCCCGAAATCCTGATACCCTAAATCACCCCCAAATTCGTCCATAGGATTAGTATTTTAGAAGCTACATGTATTTGAAAGTCTTGGAAATTGTGTCTGAGAGGCAGAAGATGAAGTTTCCAGTTAGAAAGCATGAACATTTGTCAGAAAACATGAATTTGTTCAAATACATGCTGTAATATTGCCACAAGAACCCCAAAAGTTAGGATTTGTCATGGAAGAAATTGGAGGTGATTTAGGGTAGCACCAGAATTAAACATTTGGTGCAACAATTATTGACAAGATCGGACAATCACATGATATATTACCAAGAGATCGACTCAGTGTTGCCACTTAGCCCTGAATGCACCAGGGCAACAGAGTACTCCAGGCAAAATACAGTTTTTGCTTGTTTGTTTGATTGTGTTTAACATTATACTCAAGGCTATTTTACTTATATGACAGATTGTCCACTTCACACAATCGGGAGGAAACCTTGTAAAAACTTGTGAACGGTAAATCGCAGTAGGATTACAAAATACAGAGAGAAAACATCGTAAAAACTTCCTTGTGGGACAAAAATTCACAAGTTTCTGTTTGTTGTCAAAACTATATCAAGTCGGTGCACCCCAAGTAATGCTGTTTTACTGGTCTGCACAGCTTTACTTTTGTTTCATTGGCTCAAACTAGTTTAGATGTCTATAGCAAGGCATGGAGCTTAGAGGCAACAACGGCCTTTATTTTCTATTCAATGTATTAAGAATTATTGTTTAGATTAGTTTCATATACTATGCATTAGAGCCGACCTCAGCTGGAAAAGTTGGAGTGTGTTTTAGTGAAATTAGTGTTTATTTTGAACTTTATTGGGGTAATGACGAACTACTTTAAAACAAACTATTATAACCAACCAGATGAGAAAATAAATGATTAAATGATTGAATGACAGCCAAAGAAATCCATATACAGGTACCTTTATGTCCTGTATTTCAAGGACTTGACGGGTGACTCGTTGCAAATGGCAGGAAAATTTTGATATTTTTTTCATCATTGCCGGCAAATAAAACATGATCAGTAATCTGATGCGCCAACAACTGAACTATGACCATGGAGCCTTGGTTCTCGGCAGGGCCTTAGCCAGAAATCAAAAGTATGGTGTCCAAAATGGCCATTTTGCTTCACATTTAAAATAACTGGGTGTCCAATTTTGACAGTTTTCCTATCTCCTGCATGTTAAAATTTGTTAAAACAAGGTGTCCAAAAGAGGCAATTGTTCACTTCAGGGTGTCCATTTGGATGGGGGATGGGTGTCTGACAAAGCCCTTGGTTCTCCAGAGTCTTAATACCAGGCCAATTTGATCTGCTACTTGATACATGTACTTTAATACTTTACACAAATTTATACGTTTATAATTGTACAGAAAATCCACTGATCTCAGAGTGATAACAAGCTACATTGTATCATGCCAACACAAAAATATTTATATTGTATTTAAAATTGATTACTCTATTGTATGCCCAACTGTCAACAGAGACAGGTCACGAGTTAAAACATGTGCTGCATACATACAACATAATGTTCATCCACAGATGACGGCATGGACATATTTCACAACATACTGCCCTGTATAGCCATATATGTTAATACAAACAACTAAGCACACTTATGTATTAAGCTAAACAGATGGATGTAAGAGAGAAAAGATGGGCCGCATCACCAATTAACCAGGATTACTTTTGTAAAAATTAAAGCAGCGTTTAACATTGTACATGAACTAAATTGTTTTTTACTTATGTGGTTTGGTATAAAAAGGAAAAGAAAATTCCCAAACAGCATTCAGCAGTCTGGTAGGTTAAAAGGTGTCACAAACCTGATAAACAGGTCCATAATGTATTGATTTGTATGCCTTCAAAAAGTTTGTTTGTTGTATTTGGTTTTATGCCGCCTCACTCATACATGTATGTCAGCCCAACAGGTGAAGGAAACCACCAGGTTCCCAAAAACCAGATGACAGAAGAATTGAAAAACAAAGATGCAAAACAGATCGGCTACTTGCTGGCCCCAACATGTCTCAGCTTCAATCGATTGATTGATTGATTGATTTGTGTTTTACATGGTGCGTAAGGTTATTTCACTTATATGACGGCAGTGTATTCAAACAACAATTGATACTAGCACAACACAAATGTGAAGTGTTTCCATAATGTTGGAAAGTTAATTTTCCTCCAGTGCCCTCAGGTTTGAGAAAAAAAACCCTCCTCTCCACCCACCTGCTACATTTAGGTGTTCATGTATGTATAGACAAGACATAATTGAAAATCTGCTTTAGTTACAATTAAAACTTTATCAGCTGTCTAAAGACTGTGGACCTATTTTAGAAGCAGCCCTATAGGCCTTCGAATGCTAACAGGTTGATAAAGAGGCCAGACGTCAAACAATACACAGTGGGCACTCACTCTGATCAACCTTGCGTATCCAATCTAATAATCTACTATATTTAGAGTAGACCATGTCTATATGATCTTGATATCTTTTATATTTATACAACAAGGTCAATATAACCTTGCCGTCTTACAAAATGTTAGTTTTTTTCTTTGCTTCTTTGAAATAAAATATGCTATATTTTTTACAGGTTGGAGGTTTTTATGAAACTTGAACAGGAGTGTACATGCCTAATTATCATGAACAATATTTAGGATACTGATACTTGTCACCAAATTAAAAAAAACCCCAATTAAATATAAAAAAAATTTCTAGTTGCAAAGTGTACATGTAGCTTTGAGCGACCTTATTTATGTTTAGTTAATGTCTCAACAAATCACAAAATTTCAACAAGAATACTTAAACAAAGGTTCAAGTCCAATGTATGTATGTATGTATGTTTGTTTGTTTGTTTGGGGTTTAACATCACACTCAAGGCTATTTCACTTATATGAGGACGGATTGTCCACTTCACATTGCACCTTGTCTTATTACAGTGGAAAACCAGGAGGAAACCTCGTAAAAGCCAACCCTGCGATTACCGGAGCCACAATCTGTGACTCGCTCATATACCTGATGGCTGATAGACGGACATGTTCAGGTGAACGTACAGCGAAGCAGGATTAATAAGCGCACATGCTACCACTAAGCCACGGCAGCGGCCACATGTCCAATGTAGGTTAATATGTCAAGTCGTAATTGAATTCAAATGATTCATTTTGTTTATTCCAATTAAACTCTGCACAATTAACTCAGAGATGATGTAAATGAAGGCACGACAAAACTGTCAAATTATCTCGTAAAAATAAATCAAGTTAAATTGAGAAAAAAGCTCAACAATGCTCAGATTAAAATAGCTACAGAGTTACATTTTAATTGTATAACTGGTTTGATTCTAACTGTTTTTTGAATGTGTTCCCTTTAAATGGCAATGCATTTAAAAAAAAATTTGAAAAAAATTAATGGAAAACCATACATTTATATGTATATCCAAAATGTAAAACTAGTGCATACACGAACATTGTACATGTGTATATACAATGCATACAAAGAAACAACAGTTTTAATTAATAAAAATGTATTGAGGCAACTATTGTGCTTGCTGTAATACAGTGCTTCTGAAAGATTTGTTGTTAATTGGACTGTTATGAACTGATGATAAATGTGTATTTTATTTCAATCTTTTCCTTATTTGGTTCTTCTATACTTTAGTATAGGAAGACTTTGCAATGGAAAAACAGGAGAAAACCTCATAAATCGATATCAACAGTCACTAGTCTAAAGGCGGACTCCTAGCATAAAATTAGCAAGTCAGCAGCTTATTAAGTTGTGTGATGTGCAGTTCCTAGAGTTTCCACTCTAATGACAGATTGGCAGATAAAAATGATTTTTCTTATTTATTTTTCTTCTGAACCATCCGATTGGTTTTCAGTTGACTTTTTGGTGTTGGTATGGCTTTGAATAGGTTTGTTTGATACAGGACAAATACAGGACGCAATAGAGACACCATAAACAGATCGGCTTCCTGTTCCCCTCTAGCTCTGAGAGCACCAGGGCAACATGAAGCTTCCTCCAACCATCCGCCGTTTTCGGATTATAGCCAACAATCATTCCGTTCCATCAGATTGCAACTCGTATCATAAAGCTGAAAATTGACTGGTAATATAGACTGTAATAACACATCGTAACTGTGTAATACAGGTCGTTGAAGCTTTCATTTCTAAATCTCTATGGCGTTTTATCTGTTTTTGCTAACGGTTCAGAGCACTTAACTAAAACAGATAAGCTTTAAAACATTGACCAAATATGTTGTACGTAGTGAACATTCCACCGATGTATTTCGTATTGACCAAGAAACGACGGCGTTACAAGACAACTTATTCGCGACCGTTTATAATACTCTCTGTGTGGACTGTTCTACATCAGGCGTAGTATCCGAGTGGGTCAGCGCAGAAGAAAAGACACATGTACTTGGTGTATTTGGTTATGCCTTTGTGTATTAAACGGTTAAACGTTTCGTTTCATTAATCAAACTATTTTTTATTTTGCCACGTATGCCAGTTTTTAGTTCATCTGTGCTTATAATAGAAATAGAGTCAGAATTGTATATTACTTAATTAACATTCATGATAACTTACGTATTTTGGCCAGTCGACACTCAGCTTTGACATTTCATTATGTGGCTCTATGGTGAAAGGTGGAGGCTCCCTACTAGCCGTCATAACATTTCCTTCAACATTTTTTCGCACCGCTGTACCACCAACGTACGGCATACTCTGTAAACCCAAACCTTTGCTAAACATGTCAAAATCGGTAGCTGTTCTTATCGCCAGTCCCCGCAGCAGAATTGCGCCATACTTTAATTGATTTGACCTCACAAATTCCTTTATGGGAAAAATCATTTGATCAGTCATGTATTTCGTCGCGTCAGTACTTTTGTCCAGAATAAAGGGAAAATTCTCTTTATGGTCTTCTAACGACATTGGAAAACTTTCGTCGTGAGACCCGGGTAGATAAGGCCTTCCAAACACCCGTGGCTTGCCGTCGACTGTTTGCATCTTTTGGACAAGTTCATCCTCTGCCAGCGTAGAGTTTGGGCGGATTTTTGACGCACCGGAGATGTATCCTCTGAACAGCTTGAACCTCCTGATAGCCAACGTCATTTTATCTTAAAAAGAAGCCAACAAAACAATATGAAAACAACTGACCTTAAAAATAACTTGGTGTCATTGTGTCATGTAGTTATCTGGATTTATCTGAAATAATACATATAGGAAGATATGACTTGAGAGTCATATTTCCTTCTAAAAGTTGTTTATACATGTGAAAACTAAGTGGAGACGTTTGACAAGGAATGAATCAA
>JAQQZZ010114967.1:0-23459 GCA_030265115.1 Mopalia vespertina | reverse complement strand
TTGGTAAGAGTGCAGCAAACATAACAAAGCCCATATAAAATGATTGGTAAGAGTGCAGCAAACATAACAAAGCCCATATAAAATGATTGGTAAGAGTGCAGCAAACATAACAAAGCCCATTTAAAATGATTGGTAAGAGTGCAGCAAACATAACAAAGCCCATATAAAATCTTACAGCAAAAATCTGTGTCTGCTTTGTGTAGAGCAAGGTATTTCCTGGTAAACCAAAATGTTTAATTATTGACTTCTGTGTTAATCTAAAGGTGGTGTAAAACACCAATCAAGCAAACAAACAAACTTCCCACTTGAAGTTAAAAAGGTTATGGCTCTTCTGGAGGCTTACTTTTTTTGTCTCTGGTTGTCAGTTTCTAGAGTTTTGTTGGCCTGATAAATGGTAAAAGGCCCATTTGATATTTATCACAGAGCTTGAAGCTGTTCTTAACTCATGACTAAATAAACACAGAAAAGGCTGACAAAAACATAGTAAAGTGCAGAAACAGTTCATGATGTTCTGTGTAGTTTACTCCTCTGAATGCCTAGCATGTAAACCCCCTTGTAATTGGTTCAAAATGGGTGATCGTTAGCTGTCAATATCTACCATTATGCCCTCTCAGCTAAAAAGCACAAGGAATACATTTTTTGCTGTGGTATTTTGCACTGTAAAGTTTGTGTTCTCACAACATATTTGTCAATGTGTCTTATAGATGTCTCTGTTAGCTTCTTATTGTTCCCACACAAACCAATATCATTTAAGTGAAATAACAGTAGGAAGGGCGAACATTGTATAACATCATTAATGTGAAATAACTGGAGGAAGGGCGAACATTGTATAACCCTTATCAAACAAATAATTACTTTTGGCGAGACTTCATCCAGTCATTAGCTTAAGTATGGTGTTCAACTCTAATCAAACAAACAAACAACATTCAGTCATTAAGCAGTTGTTAAACAACCAGAATTTGACAAAACAATCAGAAGTATATAAGATGGAAAGCATTGGTATGGATAACAACTTCTTAGTTTATTGGACACTACGCTTCTATCTCAATAACAATATCTGGAATGTCTAATAAACTAAGAAGTTGTTATCCATACCAATGCTTAAAGCAGCTTTCCGTCTTTTTCAAAATGTTTTGACCTTCTAAATTTGATTTTGATAATCAAAAAGACAGGTGAATAGGTTGTGAATATAGCCGGCCCACAATTGTAAATGTCCTGTTAACAGTCAAATTATTAGGGCCGTTAGGATACATGTTTTAACAGATGAATTCTCTCTGGAAAACTCACCTATCATTTCACCCAGGCCAGGACTGTTCAAGATAAATACCAGTGATAAATCTGTTAGACAGTAGATTAAATATGGTGATCAAAGTTGGGCTCCTCTCTACCCATATAGACAGATGGCACATGTATGAGTGTGATATACCTTTACACGTAGCAGAACTCGATCAAAAACACGTCAATCTCTTGACTATTGAACCTCAACCAAACATTCTCCATCCTCTGGTAAAAGATGTTAACTTTTTCACCCATTAACAAATATTTTTTGTTCAGAGTATTGAACCATGCATGGACAATTACTTTGAACACCTTTTGCTCTTAGCTGCGGAGAGATTTTTTTTCTGGATGATATTGAACATGGACAGCCTGCTGGGGTATTTCACAAAATGCTATTTAAATACTTTTTTGTTGTTGGTTCTAATGCGCTTCAAATTCAGGGAGTTTTCATTCCGAAATTGTCTTTTCACAAACTTGTAGATGTAGCAGGGCTTAGCTTGTTAATGTTTGGCATTTTTTGAAAAATTAAAAAAAATTATCTATGTTGTTGTTGCAAATTTAGCCCATTAGCTGAAGGCATTATGTTTCAAGTTAGTCAGATAGTCTATTTCTCATCATTGGAGGAACATAAATTGTCCAACAGAGCAAACCAAGTCACATCTTACTGGGCGGGTGGTTGGAGGGAGCTTCATGTTGCCCTGGTGCTCTCAGGGCTAAAGGGGAACAGAAAGCCGATCTGTTTGTGGTGTCTGTATTGCGTCCTGTTATTGTCCTGTCTTGTCTGTTGCCAGTGGTGTCGAGGGTGGTTTCCTTCACCCATTGTGCTGGCACTTCATCATATAAGTGAAATACCCTTGTGTACGAAGGCCTGTGCTGTAATCTTTTCCGGCATAACCTCAAAATCGGTCCTCTAAAATTTTGTGAGGTAACCTTGGTGTGCCTTGGTGAAAAATAAAGCAAAATTGCTTTAAAACACAAAGTTCATTGATTATCGGTTGACAAAATTTGTCAAAATCAGGAGCAAAATACAAATTTAGACGAAGACTGCAAACAATTTGGGTAACCTATAAATAGGTCCTCCTAAATTAAGTTTGCATAACCTTGGGAAAACCCTGTTCTGACCATTCTCCCAAACAGCACAGGCCTGAGTACGACATAAAACCCCAATTAAACAAACAAACCTGTAGTAATGATTATGACCTAAAATAGCTGCAGCGTTCAAACGTCATAAACTGTAATTGCTCTTCATCAGATTTGGATACAGAGCCCAAAACTTGAATTCTGTCGACTTACCAGCTTAATATATGTACAGGTTTAATATCGCAAATTCGCAATCAAATGAAATCTATATCTTTTATGAGATGCCCTGTGCCTAAGGGCAGTTTGTTTGAACAGTAGCAATACTGTCTTTACTTTAGCATTGGAGGAAAATTAACTATCCAACATTATGGAAACAATTTACAACTTGTTTATGCTAGTGTCGATTATTGTTGGTCAATGTTGGAATACACTGCCATAATATAAGTCATTTAATGAAATACCCTTAAGCACGGCGTAAAACACCAATCAATCAATCAACCAACCATTCAATGTAACATTCACGTGGTTTCCTCTAGGTTTTCCACCGTAAATAAGCAAGGAACAGTGTGTAGTGGACAAGCGCTGTCATATGAGTGAAATACCCTTAAGTACGACGTTAAACCCCAATCAAACAAAGTCACACACATGCTAACTTTGAAATATAGTTTGAAGAAAACATACACAGTTTGTCAGAGTTGCACAAGCTGTGACTAGTGATCACCTGCTTGCTGTACCTTAACTATGAAAGCACCACATCACTCCCTCCAACCACCTACACACCCAATGCATGTTTACTTATTAGACTTTAATGTCTATTTAGAGTCTTAACTTCTTCTAATATGTCCTTACAGTGGAAACCTCTCCTGTGGTCAATCTCATGTAGGACTTTTTCTGCCTCAACATGTTTATGGAAACGGAAATGGGATGCTCCAGTGGAAAAGGAAGATTTCCGTTGGGCAAAACCTCTAATAGAAAGACACTTGATGGAAAAAGATGAGCAGCAAACTGAAAGGCAACCTTCCAAACTGTTAATGGTTTGGAGAACAAAAACATTATTTGGACGTCCTTATACTGAAAAGAAGATAATGAAACAACTTAAACTGGATGGAAAGGTCAGAATAAGTATAAAACATTAACAGTTTAGCCATTAAATGTCCAGTCAGACAGCAGACGTGGAATATTACATTAACATAGGCTCATATGTTAGGAAGTACTTACTATTTCACTGGAAATATATATATATATATTACTTATTTATAATAATTGATGGAAAGGCTAGAAGAAACCTTGTCAAAAAAAACAAAAACATGTTCAGTTGCAAGAAATATCCCTTTACACCTTGGGTCTAAAGGTGGTGGCGGGTCGTTGGTGGGAGCTTCATGTTGCCCTGGTGGTCTCCGAACTAAAGGGGAACAGGAAGCCGATCCGTTTTGTGGTGTCTGTATTGCGTCCTGATATTGTCCCATCTTGTCTTTGTTTGTTGCCAGTGGTGTCCTTCAGCCATTGGGCTGGCACATCGTCATATAAGTGAAATACCCTGGAGTACGACGTTAAACCCGAATCAAACAAAACTAAAGGTGGCCACAATCCCAGAGTGGTACATATGGTTCAGCAATCAATACACAAATGGTGAAAATATGGCCTACACAGTAGAACTTCCACACAACACTATTTTGTGTGCATATCATCCATCTAGTATGCTTTATTCCTGTTAAATTTAATCAACTCTCCTAACATTTGAGCGCCCTCTCGCTAAGGGCAGTTTGTTTGAAGAGTAACAATGCCGTCTTTGCTGAGCACTGGAGGAAAATTAAATTTCCAACATTATGGAAACTCTTCACATCTTGGTTGTGCTAGTGTCAATTATTGTTGGAATACACCGCCATCATATAAGTGAAATTCAAATACCCGTAAGCATGGCATAAAACACCATTCAATCTAACATTTGATCAGTGGCTTTCAATCTGTTTAAATGTGTTCTGGAAAAAGTGTATAATTTACATGATCTTTTTACAGATGAACCAGATCACTGTTCACAAGAACAGCCCTTCTGTGAACCAAAGGTTACGTGATGTTCAGCATTTGGTAAAGATTGTACCTGTTATTTTCCCGGACGGAGAACCTAATGCTGAAACGAATTCCACCCACTGTTTACTGCAGGACAATGGACTCTTAAGGATCAAACCTTCAGTAACACCGCTAAAGGTAGCCATGACAACACCACAGTTAACAGAAGAACAGCTGACCTGGCATCTCGATGGAGAAACATTACAAAAAAGTCTACAACGTCAGCTGAACACCTTTCAATTTAGATCGGAGTACTTTAAACCCAAATATGTTTATAAATATAACCAAGATGGAAAAGAACATCGTTATTCGGGTGATACAAATGTGGCTGCTGACAAAGAATGGTTTTAAATTGCCTCCAGCAGAATGAATTAAATAAATTTTAATTTATATGTATTTTTATGAATTTTCCTTTAAATTTCTGCTTGTCTGAAAAGTCTTCTGTGAATCCGTTTTGATATGCCTGTTATTTGGGGGAATCCTGTATTCTGATTTATTGTTACCCATCCAAGTTTTAATATCCAGCCATTAGCTGTAAAACCATTTTCAAATTCTAGGATTATTCCATATAGCAAGATCTCCCCTGCAATTGTTTTTGGGGTATATCTACATACAGGCAACACAACCTGGTACCAAAGTCTAAATTTACTTCCCAGCACTTAATTTGAATGTTACTCCTCAAATTCAAACTTGGTACAAACATTACATGTAGCACAGTATTTGGCTTGGTGTATGCTTGTCTACAGGTGATGTCCCATAGTAGAAGATTGATTTTGTTTAACTTAAAAGCCAATAATCAGATTACGTACAAATGTGGTAAATGTATTCCGTTTGGCATGATGGAGTTGAATTTGGTCTCAATATACCTATTCCACTTACAGATAGTAGCACCTGCACTCAACATTTTGTGGCAGACAGTAAAATAATACAACTCCAGCAATTGCAGGGGTGGTTTTTATGAGGTTTCCATCATAATTAATTGACGCAGATGGAGAAGTGAACAACCCGTTCTATAAGTGAAATACCCATGAGTATGACATTAATCTTACTGTTGGAAGTACACCACTGTCCTATAAGTGAAATACCCATCAGTACAAAGGTAATACATATCAATCTACATCCTTAAGGCTATTGCTATCATGAACACCAATAAAGGAGATCTCTGCCAAAAGTCTTCAATTAGTATGTTTGATGTATTTGGACTAAATACTGCATGCAAATTGAATACTGTGTGTTCCACAGAGCAAATTGTTTTCAACCCTGCAGATTTTCTCATCTTGGCCCACAGAGTTGGTGACATAGCAGATATATCCACATGAATTAGGATGCTTCATTATATCGCAAGGGTCGCGGTACAATCGCGTCTAGTGATGCACTGGGTTGTCCCGTAACAGACAGTGCCAGCCACAATAAGAATGTTGGCAATGTGATAACGGTGGCCTGGTAGAAGAGCATGAATTAACTACATATACACACTTGCATATTATGATGTCAATGACCTTGTGGTACAGCGTAACTATTTATTGACTTAGTGTATTATGCCATATTGTATTAAAGCAAAGGGAGAACCCAGTGTCTCCATTTATTGCATCAGTGGCCTTTGATATCATAATGGAGCATCAGGCTATTGAAATCCATGTCTGGAGTAGTGTTAAAGTCTGCAACCCAGAGCGACAAAATCAGCTGGAATCCAAAACAATTGACATGCATGAGTAAGACGAAATATGCGATTATGACGTCTTCAAGTGACCTAGCATTACCCACAGACTTTTGACTCGTACAGCTAATCATCACAACTTACTCGGGTGTATACTGCCACTCGCTTGAGTTCTAATTAACACAAAAGGTTTGAAGTTTATGTAAGAGCCCAGATGAATAGACCTGTATCTCCAGCAAAGTTACTGAAGAATCTGTCTGGTCCACATGAACTAGCCCATTTTTCCAGCACAAATGCTGAAGGAATCAGTCATGTTGCCCCTAAGCTCAGAGAGCACCAGGGCAACAGAAAACTTCCTCGGAGCCTGCCACTATGTCAAAGGAAAATTGAACATTAAGAATTGATTTCAATGGAAAGCTATTGTTAATAAAGGCATCAAATACAAACTAAGACCAAGAAATGTTATCTACATCTTAACCTAATAATGGGTGCCAATGGAAAACCTTGTGCGATCAACTTAATTTTATGTGGACATGCCAAACCATAACACTCAAATCATCAGTGGCTATCTGTATACAAATCCATTTATATATGTCAATAGTTTTTTCAAGGATTGCCAGAACAGGGTCAATTAGGTCCGGTCATTTGGGGCGATTCACACAGCAGTTGTTCATGTCATATCTAAGGCAACAGCCTTTATAGTGGCTGTGTGAAAAACAACAATCAAAGTCTGTAAGAAGATTTAGATTAGAAACGACCAATAGAGGATTTCAATTGAATGTATTTAAAGTTAACAATATTCTGGCCAAACGAGCAATCTTTTATCAGAGAAAGGATTTGTATTAGTGATAGTAACTGACCAGCGAACTGATTTATTCTCTTAATCTGTATCCCTGGACACAGTCTCATAATAAAGAACACATAACAACAAGCTTGCCATAAAAATCCATATTTTTTATCTCGTTTTTCAATGGATTTAGATGTTGCAGATATATTTAGTGGTAAGTATAGACGTGTTTTCTTGGAGGTTCTTCCTCCCCACCCACGATTACCAAACATCATAGAGAATAGTATTACAACAGTCAAACGCCAGTCATCACGCTCATAAAATAGGTCTTCAGGTTTAAAAACCAGTCTGCCAAGAGAGATTTTACTCCTAAAGTATCTGGTAAGAAGAACTCAGCAGGTTACTTGTGCTGTTAAAAGTGGTCTTCCTCAACAACAAACATAACTAATGATTCATTCAGTAAGAATAAGGTTGAGCAACCATAATAAATTATGCATCAAAAACTAACAAAAAAAACAAAAACAAATGAAAGCTTCAAAATTACTACTGCGACAATTGTCTTGGAAGGCTAACTGCCATTCGTTTGTAAAATAACAAATTAATGAATATTGTGGGAAGATAATAAATTAATACACTAGAAATCGTCTTGAAAGGTAAACAAAATATACAATTTCAACCAAAACACTTGTTTAGTTTAAAACCTGTGAGAAAGAACCGGTGCTAAAAAACCTCAATAAAAAACCCATAATTGGATCTGTGATATATGTTTTTAAAGTTAAAAGATTACAATGTGTTGCACAACAGAACAGTGATTCGGCAGAGAATATCTACAATGCCAAAACTTAGAGAGCTTCAGTCTTGTTTGAGACTGAACTTTTAAGACATAATCACTAATGACTACAGGTAATGATAAAAAAGAAAAGACTGATCCTCAACCAAATAGTCTTCTTAATAGACAGGTGTGTGCAGTCCAAAGTAGTTTGAATCCTATCTTCCAAGGAAATGTTTAATTGTTTATTTATGGGGTAATCTTGTTTATGGTATGTAATTAACACTGATTACTCTAAACTTTTTATTCTTTCAATACTTGGAGAATTTTGAAGAAATAGGTAGATTTGCAGGTGGTTGTTTTTTTTATTAAGATCTCTCAGCCAATAAATTTCACAACAATTTGAGAATTTTAGTGGGATGATAATGGATAACAGTTTTTTTATATCAGTATAGTGTAGGTTGTCAAAAGGATAACAGTTGGTTTATGTCAGGATTACTGAGGGTTAATACCAGGATTATTGTGAGTTCACATCAGGATTATTGTAGTTTGTCCTCAGGATTATTGTCCTCCATATCCAGATTACTGTTGGTTAATATCATCTTGTCGGGTTGAGAAAGACCAGGGCACTCCATTCGACTCGTTACTTCCCTGGCTCCAAATGTTCCCCAGGCTATTAAATGGGTCAAAGGCCTGACCTTGTTCCTGATACACAAAACAATGTATTGAATTAAACTTAAAGACTGCTTAAGTCAATTTATTTTGCAGTTTATTCTGTATTTAACATTATTACACATAGTACTTTCGTTATTTTGGGATAACACTTTCTTAGTTTGAACAGATTCCAGTTCAGAAAATTTTGCATGTTGAAACCAGGTTAGAAGACTGAGTGGTCTAGGTGGCCATTCGGTGCTTTACTCTGAGGGTCGTGGGTTCAAGTCTCGGATGGGTTTCAACCTGAAACATTTTCTGAACTGGAATCTGTGCAAAATAAGAAAGTGTTATTCCAAAATAAGGAAAATATTGTTTATCTTCACTTTCTAAAAGACACGAAAATTATTCATTATTACACATAGTCTGAACTTCTTGACCCAATTTTGAGATAGAATATGAAACAATACGATGTCCAAAGATGGGCTTTCAATACAAAAACATAACAAAAAATCAACAATTTGTTCTTCCATTCCATACAACTGACTGGGATAGCATGAAAACCATTCAATATTAACCTACCCAATCTTAACACAAGAAAACTGGAAATCCATCCTAATTTGAGGAACAAAACCCCAGTTATACAGAGACATACAAACAGATCAGCTTCCTGTTCCCCTTTACCTCTGAGAGCACCAGGGCAACATGAAGCTCCCTCCAATTATCAACTATGTGAACCAGCACTGTTAACTACATTACCGTTATCCACGATTTATTGAAAATAGGCTCTCACCTGGCCTTGATTGTTCACATCTTGGTTTACCCCTGGTGTTAGAGGTGACAGGTTCTCAGGTGCCCTCCCAGTTAAATTCTCCATGCCCTGTCCATTAACTGATCCCAAGTCGCCAAAGTTTGGGTTTCCACTGCTCCAGATAGAGGAGAGGGAAGAGGAGAGAGAATTCCAGCTGTTGTTAGCACTGTTTGTCAGGGTATTCCAAAGTCGGGTCGTCTGCAATCATAACACACAGGTGAAATAGCAGTGATTCTCTTCAGCTAGATATACATGTAATAGTTTAAACTATATAGGTTTAGTCACACCATGTGAAGAAGTGGATGTTGACACAGGGAACACTTACATTGTTTGGCTGTGCTTGATTTGAGGTGGCCCAGACAGGCTCTCCTGGGGTGTAGGGCGTGTCCCAGAGAGACTCACTCCTTACAGGTGGGATGTCAAAGCCAGGCCAGTCCTCTGCTACAAAACAAGAGTATTCAGTTGAACACCATCAGAACAGATTTTGTAGTTCTCTAAACTATATTCAAACCAATAGTTCATTATGTATGAATTGAAGTATAAATGCAAGGATCTGGCAAAATATTACAGATTATTTATAGTTTATTGACTGCTTGGTCATGGAGTTGTCTTATCGGAAGGCAGTGTATATATACCAACAGAAAATGACAGAATAGCACAATCATAAAATGTGGTAATCCCAAGCCATATTTCAGTATGTTAAACGGTAGCATATCAAGTGACATAGGGGGTATTTGAACAGAGACCACTTTAAACTTTGATTAATTAAGATTCGTTTCCCACTAGTCAAACTTAACTATAAAAACTAAATACTTGAGAGCTATTTATTTTGATGCCAGATAGGACTCTTTTTGTTTGAGTGGGGTTTTAAGCCTTACTTAAGGTTATTTTGCTCATACTACTGGCAAACCAGCCCAATTGGTGAAGGAAATCACCCTAGAAGCCATGGCAAAAAACAAAGACAAGACCAGACAATCACGAGATGCAAAACAAAAACATCCCAAACAAAATAACTTTAAGTTCCCTCTTAGCTTTGAGAGCACCAGGGCCCGGTTGTTCGAAGTGCTATTAAATTTAATCGACTATTAGATGACGTCACACCATGTTGTAGGTCTATCTCTAACCTGGTGTTAGCGATTTAATCTGGTGTTAGCGGCTAATCTTCCTTCGAGCAGCTGGCTCCAGGGCAATATATGTTCTGTCTAAAGCGCCCATGACTAGATATGGTGTTACGACTTCAATTTTCAGATCATTGCATTGTTAAATGTCGATTAATTGATGGATGGTTATTAACACCATGATTTATAGTGGTGTAAGGGTATTTCACTTATAATCACAGTGTACTTCTATATAAGCCAGACAACCACAAAATATTCAGTGGGGGCATGCTTGAAAGGTTCTGCCCTTCACCAATTCCTAGAACAGTACATGTGTTTTATTACGTGTGGAAAAAAGTTCCAATTTTTACATTTAGAACTCATCAGCCAGTAGGCATGTCAATAACCGTGTGAAATACTGATAAACAACAATTTGAATGCCACGCAAATAGCTCCATAAAAGCTCAAACCTTGAAGCATTTTGAGCTGATGTTGTCGAACTCTTTGCCTCCTCTCAGCTCCCAGTCGTTGCATCAAAGTAGGTTGACGAGGGTCTCCAAATTGGTATCCTGTATCTAGTGAAAATACAAGCAGTTAAGTTAACAGGGTTTACATTTACATCAAATGTACATTAAGCAAGATGTGTTTTTATACCTTACATCACAAAAAAACTTATGTTTCTGTTTGCTCTAAATGGGGTCTGATTAAAAAAAATATAGCTAAAAATTATTACCGGTAATATTAGTAAATCTCATAAGTAACCCCATTTAAATAAAACTGTCGCTGTCTTTCTTCCATGACTTGCGTATAGACCGCTTGGTCATAAATCAGGACAACATTGAATGAATTAATATTCAGTAAATTACCGAAAATTGTTGGGTCTTGGCCAGGCAAATGACAGCTGTATAAATACACCGGGACTATGCTATGATGTCATTAAGAAAAATGTCCAATTTTGTGTTCAACCACATTACAAATTTTCAGATTTTAAAGTAGCTGGATTTTTTGGTAACTGTTGCTAAAAGTAGAGCACTGCTTTCTCAAGCTGCAGTTTGAAAAGCTAGATGGTATTTGATGGTTACAAAATGTAGTACCACATGTGTGTGCCCTGGTTTTTACAGCTTTTGTTCCAACAAAGCCATCACAATTTTTCAATGTAATCCACAAACTGGAAGTTAAAAGGCTTGGAATATTTATTCCAGTTTGGCAATACATTTTTAATTTCTTTTGAATATAATTTATCATAATATATACAAAAAAATTGTCACAGAAAAACGAAGGAGACAACCGTTTGATGGACAGACAGTTAACAAGCCCAAGGATAAGAACTAACATGGTATTCAACTTACCGTTCAAGTCCTGAGCTGTGAAGTTGTCAAGTTCTGAATTGATTGAGCTGATAGACCTTTGACTCTCCGGGATAGTGTGTAAGCTAAACCTGGTTACAAGCAAAAATAAACAAATTATCACTCCTGAAATCTAGGTGGGTTTGTTTGAGTGGGACTGGGTTTATTTCACTGAGATAAAAGCTTGCCAGCGCTATAGGTTTTCACTCAGTCATCAATCCTTACTGCTATGAGCTTAATGTCAAAATACAAGGTGAGCACATTGACAGAGCACAAAGCATGGTGTACCTGTTAAAAACAGTTTATGTGGAGTCATGGGCAGTGCGTAAGTTATTGGCTAAAAGGAAGCTAAGTCGAATTTGAGTGGTGTATTTTTATGGCAATCATACACAGCGTGTCATAAGCATATGATGACCATTCATAGCTAATTTGAAGATAAACTTATCACTTTTTCTCAAGTTAGAGCCAGGAATGTGAATAGAGAAAAGGATCCCTAATAAACACTTACAAAGAGTCTGTAGTTGTAGGACTGTGGTTCCAGTTACTGCTGACTGAAGCACCAGGGCTGTTAGAGCCCACCACACCCGGGTAACTAGGTTCTCCAAAGGGCAGATACTGAGTGTTCACCTTCTTCTTTGGTTTAGCCACGGCCACGTCTCCCCCACTACTGCTGCTCACTATACTGCTGTAACTACTGGATCTACTACTGGCACCAAGCCCTGGGATATCCGAGGAAAACCCATTAAGAGGAGGCGAGAAAGAGAGAGGGCGATGTTTCTCCGCAAATGACTCGGTCTGTTGGGAGATCTCACTCAAATCTGGTACAAAACATATTCAAACAGTATTTTATATGTAGTACACGAGTGCTGAATATTCTCTCTGCGTTAACAGTACCGACGGACCACCCGCGACACCATTGGCAACAAACAAAGACAAGACGGGACAAATACAGGACACCACAAACAGATTGGCTTCCTGCTCCCCTTTAGCTTTGAGAGCATCAGGGCAACATGAAGCTCCTGCCAACCACCCGCTCTGACTGTGTGATTGGTGTACTTACAGCTATGTCAGTCAGATGATAATGAACAGCATATAAGACAGTAATCCCATTGGGCAGATATAAGATAAGTCACCCCAAATATAGGTTTAATATTGCCAAAGGAAGCTCCCACCAATACAGGTCCGACATGAATTTGATGAGAATCAGCAAGGTCCATTTGTCTATGGACTTCTAATGTTCAGGACAGGTATGGAACAGTTAGAGGATTGTTGTTGTACACTGCACTGCATTATGTTCAGTTAAGCATATCGAACATGCCACAACATAAAAAATTCATTGATATTACATCAATGGGTACTAAGAAATGTTAAAAGTCATACAGAAACTACATGAACATAGAACAGATATCAAGATGCAGGGTTTGTTAATTGGCATTTTAAGCTGTACTCGAGGTTATTTAATTTATTGTTTTTTAGTTTGATCGGGGTTTATCACTGTACTTAGGGTTATTTCACTCACATGATGGCATGGCAGCCCAATGGATGAAGGAAATCACCCTCGACATGACTGGCAACAAACAAAGACAGGACAGAATACAAAGACATAACAAACAAATCGGCTTCTCCTCATTTAATTTATATCACAATAGGACTTCAATGGCAACAGACCGTAACAATAAACAAAACAAGGACAGGATATTATACATGTTGTAATGTGAGAAAGTCTACAGATGTAATGTACTAGACACTACAACAGGAAGGCTTTATGTTGGCCCTAAGAGCCAGATGCAGGTAGTTCCCCCCTACCACCAACAGAGAATAGGACACTCATTAGCTACTTTAGCAGCCTACCTTAGAAGAAGGTTATGTGTAAAACATTTCTTTTAAGGAGTATTTTCTTACCATTATGTGTATTTTTGTGATGAAGCATAGCATAGAAATTTATTTTATGTGTGTATTTTAATGGCATATTGGTGTATTTAACATAAATTATGTGTACAAAATACTCCAGAATATACCAGGTAGACAGGTGTGCTTTAGACAAGTGTAGTTTATCAATGTCATTAGTGGTTAGTGTCATACAAAGCCGTTTTAATGGTGTGAATTGTTAACTGGAGGACAAACATGTCAAATAAGGACATGATGAGAGGGAAAGGCTAGAACGTAGAGAACTGGATGCTGACCAGATAAAAACGATGGTCTGGGGTAGTCCCACACTGGGGGAGGAGATTCACTAGCACCTTCTGTCGTCAGTGGCAGGCCAACAGCTGTTGTATCGACAGTTAGTGATGGCGTACCTGATAATAACACAACAGTCACAAAATCACAAACACTACATAAGTTTACATCATGCAAATAATCACAAACTCTCAAATACACAACAAACTATGTTGTGACAAAGGAGTACCACACATAATAGGGCACATTGTTGCAAGGAAGTACCCATTTACTAAAGAGTATTTATTGCCAAGGGAGCACCCATTTATTATAGATCATATACTGTCATGGGAGTACCCATTTACTATAGATCATATACTGTCATGGGAGTACCCATTTACTATAGATCATATACTGTCATGGGAGTACCCTTTTACTATAGATCATATATTGTCAAGGAAGAACTCACATACTATAGACCATATATTGTAGAAAACCCTCCAGGCCATATAGTGACAAGGGAGTACCCATATATGGTACAATAGAATATGATGTAGTTGGCTGAACTTCCAGTGAGTAAAAGAGTTATCTAAGGGAGATAAATATGTGTAACTACAGATATATTATCATGCTAACTCTACCAAATTACATCATGCTAATAACTCAATAATACAGAGAAACATTGAACACCTATAGACATGCATAGAATATGAGTTCCAATTTATCTCCAGTCCTACCTTTAACCCTAGATTTGTTTTTATTACTTTTCTTCAGCAGTTTGTTTGTGAGTTCAGCACTGGTCATTAATGTTGTTTCAGGTCGGCTGTCAGATTTCTTCACTTCCAGGTTATAGGGTAACTCCAGTGTACTGAGTGAAATCAGGAAAAGAAAGACATTAATTACAGATATTTTGTACCTGTATGTGTGTGACACAGTGAGTACACGATACCGAAAAGCAACCTAAAATATTGCTACAGAAGACCCCAGTAAATCAATAAATGCTGTACACTGGTACAATACCCCAGTTTATCAATGTTTACTGAAAACACCTGGCTCCAGGTCTCCTTAAATCACTGAATTTGAAGACACCTGACTCAGTACCAGGTGTAAATTCTAATGAATACTAAGATACTGGCCCAATATCCACGCTCGTCAATGAATACTGCAGACACTTAGCCCTACCCCCAGTAAGTTAATGAACATTGTACACACATGACCCAGTAAGTCAATAAATACAGGAGACACCTGACCCAATACTCTAGTAAGTCAATAAATACTGAAGACACTTGAACCAGTACCATCATTAAGGCAATGTATACTGAAGACAACACCTCAGTAAGTCAATGAATACTGAAAAAACCTGAACCAATACCCTAGTAAGTCAACGATTACTGAAAACCCCAGGCCCAATATAACCAAAATGTCAATGAATACTGGAGACACCTGGCCCAATACCCCAATAAGTCAATGGATACCGAAGACACCTGGCCCAATACCCCAGTAAGTCAATGGATACTGAAGACCACTTTCCCAATACCCCAGTAAGTCCATTAATATCGAAGACTTTATTGTCTTGAACTTATTGAATTTATATGGTTCAATACCCAGTAAGTCAATGATTACTGATAAACCCAAGCCAAATTCCCCAATAAGTCCATGAATACTGAGAACACCTGGACCAATACCACAGTAAGTCAATGATTACTGAAAACCCCAGGCCCAATATCCCTGTACTACCTCAGTGAGTCAATGGATACTGAAGACACCTGGAAAAAAACCTCAGTAAGTCGATGAATACTGACAACACCATACCCAATACCCCAAAAAGTCAATCAATACTGAAAACCCAAGGCCCAATACCCCAGTAAGTCAATAAATACTTAAGATACCTGGCCCAATACCCCAATAAGTCAATGATTACTGACAACACCTGGTTCAATACCCCAATAAGTCAATGATTACTGACAACACCTGGTTCAATACCCCAATAAGTCAATGAATACTTAAGACACCATACCCCAGTAAGTCAATAAATACTGAAAACATCTGGTTCAATACCTAGCAAGTCAATGATTACTAATACACCCAAACCCAATAAGTCAATGAATACTGAGGACACCCGGACCAATACCACAGTAAGTCAATGATTACTGATAAACCCAGGCCCAATATCCCAGTAAGTCAAGAATACTGAAGACACCTGGCCCAATACTTCAATAAGTCAATGATTACTAATACTCATTACTAATAATCCCAGGCCCAATACCCTGGGGAAGACACCGGGCTCAACGTCTCTTTAAATCATGAAATACTGATAACACCCGACTCCTTTTCCTGATAAATCAATGCATACTGAAGACATTGGCACAAAATTCCATAAAATCATTGAATACTGAACATGTGTCAGCCAGAGTTACTAGCTTACACCAATCGTTATACAAGTAACTCCTTTTATTGTATGTTTATGTTTGACTCAACTGAAGATCTAGGGAATGACATATTGATTACAAAATGACTTAATAGTATTTCCTTATCAGGCAAACAAGATCTTGGAAGCAAACGACATCCAATGATCCTTTGTATACTGTGCTACATTGAAATGCAGCTGGGCTCATATGGAGGGACTATTAAATTATCAAATTAATGACATCAATATGTGTTTACCTAGGAAGATGAATATTGCCTCCGAAGGCATCCTTAGGGTTAACTTTGATCCGCTTATGGAGTTTGGATTTGCTGCTCATCACAAAGTCATCTTCCTCTACAAGGTTATCCTCAGAGAGCCTCAGAGAACCACGGTCCTTGGAGCCTTTGTTCTTTGTCTTCTGTTTTTTAAGTTTGGGAAAGGTCGGTTCAGGGGTAGAATCACGAGCACTGGTACTCTGTAAATAATAAACACTACACTCTAAAAAAAACTCTCTGAAATTTAATTTATCTATTTAAAAAATACAAAAATGGATATACCCATACACCACAGTACCACATAACTCTTTCATTTTTAATTAGGTTTCTATTGTCACTTAACCATGTTAATGCTCACATAACCAGACAGTGGCACAAACAACTCGATGGCAGTACAATAGACCTGAGCCATGTTCTAAAGATTTTGTCAGCTATGTATGTCCTCCTATCCGTTGTGATGGACACATAACCGAACAAAACACCTGGTCAGTGTATTTAACGACTTTTTTTTCATAAAATTGTATTTGCTTGGTTTGTTTGTGTGTTTGATTAGGGCTTAACGTCATATTTCACATATATGATGATGGACTGTCCACTTCACACTATTCCTAGCCTAATTACAGAGGAAACCTCGTAAAAACCAACCCTGCGATTGACGGAGCCACATCGTGTGACTCGATCACCTGAATGGTACATCGAAGTAGGATTAGTAAACACATGCTAACCAATAAACCATGGTCGCAGGCCCTTATTTGCTTGGTGTTCAACAGGTACATTGTAGCGAGATAATGAGACTAAGGGAACTACATTTGTATGTTTGCACGTTTTTCCAATAGTGTTTATTATAATGCAGGCAACTTAATTATGGCATTTACATGAATAATTGATAGCACATTTTAACCAGTATTGTAAAGACCGTCTGTGATAAACCGGTGTACTTGTATTGAGAATGAATTGGTGACCACATTCAAATATTACACTAATAAACCCTGGTTTCTAACCAGTTCAAGGTCAACATTTTCACTTATTTTTATTTCCATTTGTTAGTATGTTTTTGGTTGGTCAGTATTGACATGGAGTTAATACTTTAAGCTATCTGGTCTTAAGCTTGGAAAAGTTACCATTCTCATATGTCTAGTTAGTTATATCATACAGTATATAACTTTCCTTCAAGTACATATATCAGAATGAAGAAAGGTCTGAATAGACAAAACAAATCACTGGCAAAAATAAATATCAAGTTTACATAGCTGACATTATTGATTCATTGATTGATTTATTAGTTATTATGTCAGAATGCAGTTAAATAATAGTGACTACACTGTAGAAAGCTGAATGAGAGAGACTGACCTTATCTTCTGTGTCCGCTCCAGAGGATTCTGTGGTTGTTGATGAGGTGTCCTCCTTATCATCCACTGCCTCTTTTAACAGACGCTCTTTTAAACTCTCTCGATCTATATACTTTTGTTTTCGGCGACTTTTACCTACAAAATCAAGAAGTTAGTTTAGTAACAATCGGAAGTTTTGTTACAGTAAAGTACACATGTACAAACTGATCTTAGTTGCATTTTTCTGCTAAGTAATATCAAGTACAATCTGTTTATTTCCAGTACATGTAAAAGTAGATACATGTTGTCATGGATAAATCTTACAACTGGCACAGGGACATCGACTGATTATAAAATAGATTTAGAACAGTAAAAGGTGCATTCACCCCTTGGCCTCCATTATTTTGAAAATGCAGAAAAGTTTCAGTAGTATTAACATAACCAAATGTTTTTCAATATAAAATTTCTCATCCTCCAAATGTGTATTTTATGTAGTATTGGTTGATTAAGCATGAAAAAGGTATTACTATATCTACTTAATCTGGTCTGTATGGTGTTTAACTTTGTTTCAAGTTAATCCGAGAATTTATTGCAGAGGTATCATGTTAACAACATATACAGATATGATTATTGTAAAATTATGATATGGTGGCCATTTTGTTTTACGGAATTTGATGAAATTCAATCCCATCTATTGTCTTACAGACTATATTTCAAGTTTCAAGTTATTCTGTGAATTTGTTACAGATTTATAGTGTTCACAACATATACAGTAATGAATATTGAAAATTAATGCAATGGTGGCCATCTTGTTTTACGGAACTTTGTAAATTCAGTCTGATCCATTGTCTTAAGGGCAGGAAGCTATCTTCAAAGTTTAAAGTTAATCCATGAATTTATTCTCTTCTTATCGTGTTCACAACACATGGTTATTCTAAAATTATGTAACAACGGCCATTTTCTTTTACGGAATTTGGTGAAATATAATCCCATCCGCAGTCTTAACCAGAGGAAGCTACATAACAAGTTTGAAGTTAATCCGTGAAATTATTCTCTAGGCCTACTTATCGTGTTCACAACACCTACAGACATGAATATGTTAAAATTTCGTTTAACGGAAATTGGTGGAATGCCATCCTATCCGTCGTCTTAACAGGAAGAAGCAATCTAATTAAAACCAGATACCAAAAACGCTCCCCGTGTTTTGTTTGTCGCTATGTTGAGATCTAAGGCAATCACTCTACTTAAACTGTTCAATTAGGTCAGGCTTACTGGGGTTCACGAAAGGTCACAGTTTCAGTTGTCCCACAAAAACACAGATAACACGGGGCCATGGTAAAAACCGAATTCAGCCAAAACAAGCAGAAGTTGTCCGATTTTCTTCTGTGTTAATTTTGTACTGCAGATCAAAACAATAAGGTACCAGCATAAGCAATAAGGTACCAGACCAAAACAGTAAGGTAGTAGACCAAAATAGTAAGGTACTAGACCAAAACTGTAAAGTACCAGACCAAACAGTAAGGTACCAGACCAAAATAGTAAAGTACCAGACCAAACTATAATAAGGTACCAATTGAAAACAGTTAGGTAACAGACCAAAACAGTAAGGAACCAGACCAAAACAGTTAAGGAACCAGACGATAACTGTTAGGGTACCAGACCAAAACAGTTTAGTTACCAGACCAAAACAATTTAGTTACCAAACCAAAACAGATATACTTGAGAAGGGGGTTGTTGCATACATTAAAAACAAAGAAAACAATTAAGTACATAGTGAAAATAGAAAATAAACTTTATTAAAATACATGACAAAGATATAAACATGAAATAGCAATGCTATTACAAGTATTCTAAAAGTGGTTCTGTTTACATTTAAAACAACAAATAAACTTTATTTGATATTACATCAGTTATAATGCGTTTGCTATAAATACAGAGAATATGGAGATGGCTTCAGTGTAATTGTTACCTGGTCGACTGGCCAGATTATCTGGGAGACAAACCTGAATTCTGTCTCCTACAGAGACTGCTGAGTTATGGTACATCTATTACACCAACATTGTCACCCTCTATTCACTTATGCCTTGATTGTACCAAAACAGTAATGGAACCAGACCAAAACAGTTAATGAACCAGACCAAAACAGTTAATGAACCAGACCAAAACAGTTAATGAACCAGACCAAAACAGTTAATGAACCAGACTAAAACAGTTAAGGTACCAGACCAAAACAGTTAAGATACCAGACCAAAACAGTTAATGAACCAGACCAAAAAGTTAATGAACCAGAACAAAACAGTTAATGAACCAGACCAAAACAGTTAATGAACCAGACTAAAACAGTTAAGGGACCAGACCGAAACAGTAAGGTACCAGACCAAAACAGTTAAGATACCAGGCCAAAACAGTTAATGAACCAGACCAAAACAGTTAATGAACTAGACCAAAACAGTTAATGAACCAGACCAAAACAGTTCATGAACCAAACCAAAAGAGGAATGGTACCAGACCAAAACGGTAATGGCACCAGACCAAAACAGTCGATGAATCACACCAAAACAGTAATGGTACCACTACCAGGCCAAAGCAGTATGGTACCAGATTAAAACAGGTATGTGCTAGACCAAAACAGTTAATGAACCAGACCAAAACAGTAATGTTACCAGACCAAAACAGTTAATGAACCAGACCAAAACAGTAATGGTACCAGACCAAAACAGTTATGGTACGACTACCAGGCCAAAGCAGTAAGGTACCAGACTAAAACAGTAAAGTACCAGACCAAACAGTTATGGTACCAGACCAAAACAGTTATGGTACCACTACCAGGCCAAAGCAGTAAGGTACCAGGCCAAAACAGCACTGGTACAAGACCAAAACAGTTATGGTAGCAGACCAAAACAATTAATGAACCAGACCAAAACAGTAATGGTACCAGCCTAAAACAGTAAAGTACCAGACCAAAACACTTATGGTACCAGACCAAAACAGTTATGGTACCAGACCAAAACAGTTAATGAACCAGACCAAAACAGTAATGATACCGGCCAAAACAGTTATGGTACCAGACCAAAACAGTTAATGAACCAGACCAAAACAGTAATGGTACAAGACAACAGTTATGGTACCACTACCAGACCAAAACAGTCTATCAGTCTAATCTTACCCTTTACTTAATGTTATTTCATTCACATGACCTGCTTGCCGAATGTAGAAAGGAACCACAAATCAAGTCACTGGCAACATACAAAGAAAAAACTGACCCCTCACTTGAAGCGATCACAAACATATCAGCTTAATGCTTTGTGAAATGCCAGTGCTATTTCATCACAGATTTACTGGATATCAAACCTAATAACTTATTTAGGGATAGGACCAGTCAATCTGACTTTTTCTAGCCATTCATCTTTTCTAAAAAAATGTTTGTGCTCAAACGTTTACATTGAAAGAAATCAAAAAATTATATAATAAATGAGTTTGTGGCTAAGGTTTTGCTGGTAGGATTAGGTTTAGGGCAATTCTCAACCCATCACTACAATGTGATGTTCTGGCTCATCAGACAATCTTACCTTTTAGACATACACTGACACTATCTGTCCTGTACATATATGTATACTGTATATATCTTATTTATGTGTACCTTTAAAGGTGTGTTTCTCTGGGAGGACATTAGATTCATTAGCTTACATCATTAACACACCCTCAAGGCTACATACTGACATTATCTGTTATGTATATACATATATATATCTTATTTATGTATAGTGCTATAGGTGTATTTCTCTGTGAAGACATGAGGTTCTTTACCTCACAGCATGAACACCTGCTCAAGCGTAACTTATGAGATACAGGTATTAACAATAGTTTTCCTACATGTAGTTGATCAACAAATATGCTGTAATAAACACACATAAAAGCACAAATTCAAAAAGTTTCAGAATTCTTTTCTGAATAAGCACATCGTTTGGAAAATTATGAGACATATTAAAGCAATATATGTGTACAAGACAACTGCTGGGCAGGTCAAACCAAGTTATGTTGATTGTTTAAATCACATCCTACAGTCCCATTTCAAAATCCTGGAAATAGGCCCTGCTTGCTGATCACTCATATGTTGAATAAATGAAGAGAGAACAATTTGCTTGCCTGCACCAGGATCCCTCATATACATATATAAAGTTAAGAAAATGTGAACCTTTAGGGATTAAGCACAGGTGTTTAAACTAAATTGAGTGTTTCTGGAAAAAACGTTTCCTGCTATCTAAACACAAGTGATAATCAACATACACTCACAAAAAATTGAAAGGACTTTTGTATCAGAAATATTATACTAAAATCTGTCTCAAGATAAGCTAAGTATCATAGGGATTTGTTTCCTTCCCCTTCCATTTAAATTACTGACGCAAGGACTATATGGTTTAATGTTTTAACATTTACCTGTAAATGGGTATATTTAATATGACCAGTGGATTCTGACAAGTTTTATGTACAATAAAGTAACAGTCAATAAGTTTGGTTTGTCTTTGCTCATCTCCAAAAACAGAGGGAGCTTTCTGTTGCCCTGGTGATTTCAGAGCTAAGGAGCAACATGAAGCAAATCTGTTTGTGATGTCTTGTTAGTTCTCTGATAGTCCTGTCTTGTCTTTGTTTGTTGCCAATTTGTTGCATTGCTTCTCTTCAAACAAACTGCCCTTAGCCAGAGGGAGGTTTATACATGTATATGGAGAAAGGTTTGCCAATAATAGAGCTTACAAAGGATGTAACAGTATTTGATGCATAATAGCAACTATCATATATAGGCCTACAATCATACAGACATCCTATTATTGTAGTGGCATATAGCATTGTTTTACCATAAAGAGGAAGCCGTGGAAAGGCTGGACCTTAAAGCTACAGATTTGACTTGAGTTTAAACAGAAAATATAAAAACATGCAAATATTTTTTCAGATACATCTCTCAATTGTCTCCACAAATTCTACAGTGATAAATCCGAATGGCGCCATTTATTATATACAATAATAAAATGGCTAACATAAAATTGAAAAAAAATTTATCATAACTATATCTGTGATGAGCAATCGTCTGAATCCTAAAGGGAGTTATCTGTTCACCTCCAGATGGTACAAAACATGTAGTCAATACAAAAACATATCAGCTAACACAAAACTGATGAAAACAAAGATCAGAACAAACAATCAATTTACAATTGTATACATGTACAATGATATACAACTAACAAATAGCTTATTTTATTATTTTAACAATATTATATTTCTAAATAAGACAGGAAACAGGAAGTGATGAACAGACATAGCCTATACAAACACCTGTATAAATTTTATACATTTATATTGTATATTATACAAAACACATTAATTAAATAACTCCAGGAGTCTGGGTGACAGCTCAAAAATTTCTTTCTCTATCTTTAATAAAATACATACTTCACATTGCTTTAATGTTTTGAATAATAAGTAAATAAGTAATAAGTAAATGTGGATATTATTTTTCAATAACAAGCAAAGCAAGATTTATAAGCTTTAAAATATGCCAATTGTATAGAATGTCTAATTTGTTGTACTGATATTAAATGTAATATGGATGAGGAAAATTTAACAAATCATATTTTCCCTCCAGGGGCCGGTTGCTCAAAGCTCTATTAAGTTAACGGTCTGTTTGTTTGTTTGATTGGGGTTTAACGTCGTACTCAAGGGTATTTCACTTATATGACGACGGATTGTCCACTTC
>JAQQZZ010114956.1:0-15054 GCA_030265115.1 Mopalia vespertina | reverse complement strand
CAATACAGACACCACAAACAGATCGGCTTCCTGTTCCCCTTTAGCTCTGGGAGCACCAGGGCAACATGAAGCTCCCTCCAACCACCCGCCAGGTGACTGTGAAGCATTGGTGGTCTTTACATTGTGTTGTGTGGGTATGTCCAATTTTTACAGTTTCCCTATCTCCTGCATGTCAAAGTTTCTTAAAACAGGGTGTCCAAATGAGGCAGTTCTGCCACCCCTCTGCCTAAGCCCTTGCATGTCTATCTGTTCAGTTCCTCAAAAAGGACGAAACAATTCAAAGACAAAAATAACCCATAACATGTATAAAAAAAACGATAATAAACTGTGTGGTGTGACAGGTCTTGTTTTTTCTGTCACATAAAACCTGAATTTACACTTTCTGAAGAGCAAATTGTGTTAAATATGGCAAATAAGGGCTTCAAATACAAGGCTTATGGATTTATTCACAGAAATAAATCAGAATAAGGACTATCTTTGTTATTAAACTAGCTGGTTTGATTCAGTAATGGTGATTGATTTGAGAAACAACAGCTCAAGTTTTAAAATTATATTATTGATACAAAGGGTAGTTATGTTAAGAGGCGTCTTTTCCTTAAATATGTTTGTTTGTTTGATGGGGCTTTACTTGTTTGTTTGATTGGGGTTCAATGCCGTATTAAAGGTTATTTTACTCACATGCAGTGTTTGTTTGTTTGTTTGATTGGGGTTTAACGTCGTACTCAAGGGTATTTCACGACGACGGATTATCCACTTAACACTGCACCTTGCCTTATTACGGTGGAAAACCGAGGGGAAACCTCGTAAAAACAACCCCGGCAATCTTGTGACTCACTCATATACCTGATGGTCGACAGGCGGACTCGATCCTGTGATCGGTACATCGAAGTAGGCTAAAAAAGCGCACTCGCTAACAACTAAGCCACGGCTGCGGGCCCCACATGCAGTGAGTCAGCCCAATGGATCAAAGAAACCATCCTCGACACCACTGGCAACAAACAAAGACAACACAGGACAATCACAGAATGCACTTGGGGTTTGCTCAAGGGTATTTCACTTATATGATGACGGATTATCCACTTCACACTCTGTCGTACAAAGGGATTCGAACCTTTCAGCAGTAAAATATAAGCAGGCCAACTTAAATATGTTTTTTAAATGTATTCGAAAAGAACAGAAATATGATGTCTATGGTTATTACATGAATGTAAATGATTTAATGTCTTGTAGTATGAAAGCAATTAACTGGGGAAAAAATCAGTTGGCAAGTTTGGCAAAGATCTTCCGGTTTCTGAGAATATGAATCAATCTACATTTAATATCATTTTCCATGCATATATCAACCAAATTTATTGTAATAAACAAAAATGTCACAGAAAAGTTGTTTCAGATATAAACTAAACCATGTAGAACTCTTTACATGTTTAACACATCTTTTTATCCTGAAGTACATATTGACCAGAATTGTTTCAAATTCAAATCAATGAAAAAATTCGGAATAAATGTTGCGTAGAAATGCAGAACATTTTGTTGATAATACTGAAAAGGGCCATAGGGAATCAATAATAATTACCTCGACTTGATTAGTAACAGTAACCATAGAAATATAGTCCAACTTGGATTAATGGGATGCATTTTAATTAAGTTATAATTGAATTCTAGTGTAATGGTTCATCAATAAGATTTGTATCTGTTTACTTACAGTACCTGTTCATTAATGAAAGTATCGAGTTGATGATCAAGACTATGAACATAACTCATAACATTATATCGTAATACTGTAAAATGTAATAGCTGAATTTCTAACTAGATTTGTTGTTTTTAAATTCACAAATATAAAAAAAATTTGCAGAATAAGCAATTATTTATTCAGGTGTTTTTTTTCGGATTGGTGTTTAACATCATGTTTAAGGGTATTTCACTTGTATATTAAAGAGTGAATATATTCATATTATAACATTTAAAGCACTATAAGAATATAATTTAAAAAGATAATCATTTGTCTTTGATCTATAAGCTGTGTTTAAACTAATACTGTAAACTGTATTTTTCTAAACTGATGGCAGCCTAATTAATGTCAATTTCAATATGGTCAGCTAATTAGATTTCAAGAAGACACATGTCTTTATGCCAACCCTTTTCTCATGATAAATTACCTACAAAAATCAAATATTTCGTATTTGTTTGGTATTAAGGACTAGAAATCAAAAACTAATTTTCAATCAATAGTGTTTGGAGAATAACAATTATAAAGCAGCTGATATTACCAGTGGAGAGTTTGTCTGTACTGGACTAAGAAAACAGTGGGAAAACACACACATCAGTAGCATAAATCAATAACACATTTAAAATAATTAAATGATTCCCTTTCAAGGAGAACAGAACACTGAATAAAACATTATATTGAGTATAAGTTGATTAGCGGTATGTATTGGTTTTATCCAGTGTTTTCTTCTTCGATATACACGTTTCATAGTCCCATGACCAAATAGATTTTTGTAGCAATATCCATTTACTATGGAAACATGAAGAGAAAGAATCAATTAAAGCAATATATACTTAAAAATTTGTTAGTTTGCTCCAACTGTCAGGATTGATCAACAGAATTACCTGTATCAGTGTATATTGGAAAGTGGGTCAAGTGAGTGTGTTCATTTAGTAATGAACAAAACTTGTGGTAAAATTGAACAAAACATTCCAATACATGTAAATATACAGCAGAAAATAGAACGTAAACAAGTACGGATGCAGTACGAACTAAGACCTGGACACAAGTAAATTTAATATTATGCATAGTCTTTTCCTTTACAGGAATATCACTAGAATCGTGCACCTATAGGATATTTGTTTATGTTCAATGTAAACATGGCCATCTTGACACTACAATGTCATTGCAATATACCGATTTTGTCAAATGCTGCACAGCAGTTGACAGAACGAATGTGCAAATCAAACTCCAATATGGGATTTCAAGTTATACCAACATAGTAATATCCCTTTGATAAATGACATTGCCACACTGCAGGTTATTGATTTTCAGAATAAATATAGCTTTAACATTATTACTTTTAAAAAACATGTTATTCCAAGTTATGGAAAAACGTCATTCTTAATGTTTTATTGACTTTTATCTCGTAATTTGCAATATTGGCTTTATCACCCATGTTAAAAATCGTGAATTGGCCAGTCCTTGCCATAAAGCGACATTATTATTTTAGAAAGGAAAGGCACTCTATTGTCGTAACGTCATAACTGGCAATTCCCGTATTGCCGGAGCAGTAGCTTCACAACAAGATGAGTAGTGATAAGGGCTCGTTGTTACTGGCAGAAAAAGACCTTTGACCTTTTCAACTATTCTTTATATCCTCTCTCAACAATGTCCTAGAGAATGGAGAATGTATATTGGTTGTGAACTCAGGGAGATCAAGCATCTTCATAAAGCAATATGAATACAAATATCTTTGAAAAACTCTAATCTCTCCTTACATTGCTTGCAAACAAGCCATAAACAAAGTCTACGAAAGCGAGGAATTGCTCATCTCAAGTCATTTCCCTTTATCCTAGCCAATGAGATTGGAGCTTTCATATACTATCTACTCGTACAACAAAACTGCTGACTGTGAAAACAATGGACAATGTAATAATAACCAATGTTGAAATAGACATTGCTATTTCAAGAGAAAAAACGTGCCATCCATAGCTAACAAATCTTTAGGTAGCGAGAAGGATATATTTAGTTCCAACTGAACATGCCATGGGAAATATGTGAACAGTTTTCTCATTAGTGGCCCACTTCTGCAATAGTCCAATAAAATGTTAGCATGAATTTTGCCTTAAATTGTTTAGGCAATGCCGAAAAGAGAAAAATATGGTCATAGGCAGTGAAATATGTAACTATAAAAAAGTGAATAATGTTCAAATCAGTACAAATAATAGGCAAGACAATTGTGATTCTATAAATCAAGAAAGTAATCAGTAAGGGAAAATGATCCAGACCAACTAAAAATTAATCAGTAATCAGAGTGATGTTAGTGATCCTAACTAATGATCAAGAGTAGAGAGTCAGGGACAGTCTGTAGATTAAAAGACAACCAAAATTTCAAATGAAATTCTAGCACAGATTTGGATCCGTTGATATCCCCGCAGGCTCTATGACAGGCAGACCAGAATTCCTTGGAAGGTCTTCCTGTCGTTCACACAGTGCCAAGTCTGCAATTAAATAGTACCGCTGAAAAATTACTAATGTCTTCCCTGTCATTTTTCTTTTACTACGAGTGATCGGTCATGATCAAAGGGTTTTCTATGATTAACCCATCTCTATTGTTACAATACGTTTCAATTCATTGCAGATTGATACAGGATAAACCAGTAATGATTATCAATCTCCAGCACAGACTCTCCTAGAGCCAGCGATAAACTATTTCCCTTAATAAATTAGGTGTACACCTGCATCAACATCTATATACAATAATTATAACTAGTAATAAATCCCTTTTTTTAAATGAATAATTAGTGCTTAAGTAGAATTTGTGTCTGGAGGCTGCTAAGCTGTCTGTTGAATATAATAAAATATTATACTTGATTCAAATTTGAAATATTGTTGATATTTGCCATTTTCAATGTTAAAGCTTCAATTTTTAAATTGAAAAGCGGACATATGCATTGGTTAATTTCTAATTTTTTTGAACTACCTTCTCTTGGGATGTCTGTAGGCTCCCCATAACAACTCAAGATTAAGACCTATTTAGAAACTTGTCTGTAGGAGTTTATCTAGAACATGAGATGATTTATCGTTTTTTTTATTAATCAACATCCTTGTGCCAGTTTGATCCATTTTTAGAAATATATACATTATTTGATTTTGGTCAAATCAAGGGCAGAATAGCTGCACAGCTTGGCGTTTGGAACAGCTGGGTCCAGTTGCTCAATACAATAAGTAGTTACAAATAAGCAGATTAATTCACTAATCTAGTATTAGAGATAGACCTTTAACATAACATGACATCATCTGACAGATTACGTTAAACAGCAGCTTTAGTAACTGGCCGTTGTAGTTGTTTGATTCCCATAGATGACACTTTAAAATTACCAACGATGCATTGGTTTCATTGGTTGAACACCATGCACACCCAAGACTATTCACTAACACGTGTCGTTAACATCAGAAAAGAGGCTTGTTAAATGAAATTATTATACATAGGCATGGATCAGATATCAAGCCATTTACAACATTTGAATCACTGTTTTCAGGGTTTTGGGCACCTATTTTTTTTTAATATTATGCCCTCTGCATCAGGCAAAAGGGTCACATAGTAAACTCTCATTCAAGGCCAGACTTAAATCACAGCATGAGTATTCTTCACTATGTGTTGGTTTTCAGTACATTCTGCCCTTGGCAATTTGAAAAGGTGTTGTCTAGTAAAACTCCGTCCAAGACCATAGACTAAACACCAAACCTCTCATAGCACTAACCAATCCTAAGTCTCTGCAGGTTTGCTGATGACTGACATTTACTTAAGCTTCAGGCTGGACTTGCACACTAATTTGAGCAGCAAATTTGAAAGAACAGTTTCCCTTATATGTAATCAGGGCCAGAGTTGGCTATAAGTACTTGTTCACCAAGGCCAAATGGCTTGAGACAATTGCTTGCTAAATGGAGATAAAATCACAAACAGTGGTCAGTTTTTCTACTTAGTTCTTTCTAATAGTGCACTTAAGTCACAAAAAAATACTGTGTTGAGAGCTATTTTGTACACTTAAAGCTTTCAAAGCCGATCGTACTCCATTATTTGAGGTTTATTGATGTTTAACATTCTGGCCAGACTCATTCAGACACGAGTTCACCAATCTTAAAAAGAAAAAGTTACATGGAATAAAAAGAGAAGATTTAGGTCAGTAACAATTTTATAAACAGATCTTAGAAATAGCCTTCATTGCATTCGAGGGTATTTCTATAACATGATATATCGCATTGAATATTAATGGTGAACATCTGAGATGAAACCTTGAACATACCAGCTGTGCGATCTCTACAGTTACTTGAAACCTTCGATTTAATATCTGAATTCAATAGATGACAGAACCTGTTTAATGTGTGGTACACTGAAAGTGGAGTCGGCTGTCCTATACAATACTGATTGAACCATAAAGTTTCAAATTAATGAGAAGGTGTGACTCTGGCAATCCTATGAGTTTCACTTAAGACATGATGTCACATCTTTTGTTTGTTTGTTTGATTGGGGTTTAACGTTGTACTCAAGAGTATTTCACTTATATGACGGCAGCTTGTCCACTTTATACTGCCCCTTGCTTAATTACGGTGGAAAACCAAGAGGAAACTTCATAAAAACCACCCCTGAGATAGCCCCTCGTGTTGCCTCTTAGCCCTGAGATTCTGCGGCTACAAGAAGCTCCCTCACAATCACCTGTGGAAATGTATAAATAACTGAGCTCGGTGTGTTTGTGTTCAAGGAACTATAGGGATTATAGACTTCTATCAAAATAAGTATCGACTATCAATAAAAAAAACCTAATATACAAAAGCAAAACAAAAAGCCTTTTTAATATCAGAAAATAGGTTGGTTTCAAATTTCAATAAAATATGTAATACCTCTACCCGCTCAGATAAAGCATTAAGACATGACACATGTACATGAATAAGGATATATCAAGAAATTTAAAACCATGCCAGTTATCTGTGATCAAAACATAGAAGATCTAGAGTTACCAAACAAACCTAAATCAGATTACAAGAGATATAATATCCACAAAGAGGATATAGATTTTACCTTAGATTTAAGATAGAACGATCAGTAAACATAAGAGTAGAGTCCACTGAACCAGTAAAAAAATAATATTATTTTAACAAGAACAGCTTCATTTAACACAATGTTTCCCCACAAAATGTCTTCAACAAGAAGCAGGGGGAGAAATTTATAGATATGTCTGGTTAAAATTTAGATAGTCCAGAATTTAACATTGTGTTAAATGGTTTGCAGAACAAAATTGGAAAATGTCTGCCAAAATATTTGAAACATTTCCACCCCTGAAAAGCTATTGTCCAATAAAATTTTGACTTGTAAAACTAATGGTGTAAAAATGTCGAGATTTGAATCATAAACTGAAAGTGGCCGTAGTTCTTTATAAGAAAATCAATGAAGGCTAAACAATTGACTTAGATTTAAACTGGTTTACCATATGGAAAAAATGTTATCTTTGCGGCGAACAAGTCACTGCAGCATATTCAGTATAGAGTCGAAGTTGCACAACTAAAAATAAAAATAAATAGTAAAGGAAGAACACAAATGCTGGTGCAATTGACATTCCTGTTTGCTTAATTATCCGGTTCATTATTTATATTAATCAGAAAAGTGCTGAGTCGCTGTCACAAGTCAACAACAACGCTTGTTATAATACTGCAGTCTACATAGCCTTATCCTAGTGAAAAAATCTTTCAGTTTGAATAGGCAGAGTAGGTCATACATGTTAAGTGGATTTCTAACAAATGCTGATGGAAATGGAGATAAAAATAGAAGAGAAATAACATTGCCGTACCTGCCAGAAATGTTAAATACTTGTATAAACCTACATGAAATAGCTGGCCAAAGGTCTATAGAGTGGATCCACCACATACAAAAGTTTTCCTCATGTGTATATCTACATTTATCTCCAGCAGGAGGTTTGATTGTTTGATTGGTGTTTAACGTCATACTCAAGGGTATTTCTTTTATATGATGGGGGATTGTCAAATTCACACTGTTCCTTGTCTAATTATGGAGGAAAACTGGGAGGAAAGCTCGAGATTGTGTGACTCACTCAAAAAACCTGATGGTTGACATACTCGATCACGTGAACGGTACATTAAAGTAGGATTAGTATGTGCACATGCTAACCACTAAGCCATAGCCATGGGCAACATGAGGATGGAGGGTGCTTCCTGTTGCCCTGATGATCCTAGAGCTAAGGTGCAACACGATTGACTATTGATGTTTAACACCGTGCTCAAAGGTATTTCACTGATATGACAGTGTAAAGCCAACAATTGCCACATTAACACAATCATAAAATGTGAGGTGATTTGCTCTGTTAGACTCCGCCAAAGGGCCTAAGGAGTAACAAACAAATTTACAAATGAGCTATTTGGACCTATTTAGATGTTATTCAAGATAATGTGACATGAACCAATTAATAATTTTTTAAATTGATGAATGTTTTTAGTCTTAATAAAGTTATTATGATGTGTAATGGGTACATTATTAGTGAACAGGCACATTCCCAATAGTTTTTAGTTTTTATTTCAGAATCAGGACTCCTGTGCTGGGTATTTATTGCCTTGTAAATTAATACACACACATGTCAACTACATGTAATTACCGTTTTCTTTTTAATTACACAAAAAAATGTTAAGCTGATATTCCACTAGAGATAATCTGTAAAAAAGATAAGCACTAATAACTAATTATCTGTCAACAAAACAGAAATATTTATACCTCTGTTATGAACTGCACGCCAAGCAGAACTGTCAATCAAAAGTGGTACGTACAAGCATGAAGCTATTTTCTATATTTAAATGGATATATGCTGATCAGATGCTTAGCACAAAGGGTTTGTTTGTTTGTCTGTTTGATTGGGGTTTAAAGTCATAATTAAAGTTATTTCACTCATAGCCCAATGGGTAAAGGAAACACCCTTGACACCACTGGCAACAAACAAAGACAATACAAAAACAGGACAATCACAGGAAAGATACAAATGCAGATTTGCTTTATGTTGCCCGTTAGCTTCAGGAGCACCAGACCAGGGCAAAAGAAAGCTCCCCTCCCCCCCACATACACACATAACCCTCCACCAGCACAAAGGGTTATAGAAGATTGCTAACAATTGTATCAAATTACTGTGACAGAGCAGGGAGAAAATTTGCAGTGGACATCAAATCAGCTAGCAGAAGAAACATTACGACCCAGTAATTCACGTCTGGGTCTGGGCCATCGAATCAGTAATTCCACCCATAAGCTTGTCCCACAGGTAATTTAGGTATAAGAAATACTGGATATACAATGCTTTATGGCCGAGTTAGTGTCATGAACACTGAATTCTGGGAAATTGCTTCCTAGTTCCTGTGTGACCAGTATCTATATTCCAGTAATGGTATCAATTTATTGGCAGCATCTCTCTGATGTCTGATCAATAATGATATCATTACGAATAAACATGAACATAATAATTTACACATACAACCATGTTATGTTGTCTGAGAATTTGCTGAAGGTGATCTATGCCACAACATATGTACCATTTGAATAGACATTGAGTTTGGGAATTAGTTGGATATGTTGAACACAACAAATCTATCAAAAAATCAGATTCAGATTCTAATTATTTACCTGGGATTGTAATTATTTATTACCCCTGAACCTAATTTGTTCATTAAAATTACATCACTTTTGTATGTTGTGCATTCTAGTGAGGTCCAGTTACTCTAAGTGTTCCCTGATAAAATATATTTCAAGCTTGTAATTAAAACCATAAAAATAAAAAAACTTTTAGTCAAAGACATATGTTCGGTAAATCGATAGTTTAACTTGTAAAGGGACCATTTTACTGGACAGTAACTTCAGCTTTTTGGAAGAATCACATGGTCTTTAAACTAAGGTTTTTGGAATAATCACAGAGTTGGTATACCCAGGTTTCTGATAAATTCAGAAGTTGGTATAATCTGATCCCTGGTATATTCAGGAGTTGGTGTTCTGGTATAATCAGGAGTTGGTGTATTCAGGTTTCTGGTATATTCAGGAGTTGGTAAAATCTGATCCCTGAAATATTCATGAGTTGGTGTATTCAGGTTTTTGGTTTATTCAGGAGTTGGTCAAGTCTGGTATATTCAGGAGTTGGTATAATCAGGTTTCTGGTATATTCAGAAGTTGGTATAATCAGGTTTGTGGTATAATCAGGTTTCTGGTATATTCAGGAGATGGTATAATCAGATTTCTGGTATATTCAGGAGTTGGTATATTCAGGTTTGTGGTATAATCAGGTTCTGGTATATTCAGGAGTTGGTATAATCAGATTTCTGGTATATTCAGGAGTTGGTATAATCAGGTTATTGGTATATTCAGGAGTTGGTATAATCAGGTTATTGGTATATACATGAGTTGGTATAATCAGGCTTCTGGTATATTCAGGTTTCTGGTATATTCAGGAGTTGTTGAAATCTGGTTTCTGGTACATTCAGAAGTTGGTATAATCAGGTTTGTGGTATAATCAGGTTTCTGGTGTATTCAGGAGTTGGTATAATCAGGTTTCTGGTATATTACAGAGTTGGTATAATCAATTTTCTGGTATATTCAGGAGTTGGTTTAATCAGGTTCTGGTATATTCAGGAGATGGTATAATCAGGTTTCTGGTTTATTCAGGAGTTGGTATAATCAGGTTTCTGGTATATTCAGGAGTTGGTTTAATCAGGTTTCTGGTATATTCAGGAGTTGGTTTAATCAGGTTCTGGTATATTCAGGAGTTGGTTTAATCAGGTTCTGGTTTATTCCAGAGTTGGTATAATCAGATTTCTGGTATATTCAGGAGTTGGTATAATCAAGTTTCTGGTATATTCAGGAGTTGGTTTAATCAGGTTCTGGTATATTCAGGAGTTGGTATGATCAGGTTTCTGGTTTATTCAGGAGTTGGTATAATCAGGTTAGAGACCTGTATATTCAGGAGTTGGTATAATCAGGTTTCTGGTATATTTCGGAGTTGGTATAATCAGGTTTCTGGTTTATTCAGGAGTTGGTATAATCAGGTTTCTGGTTTATTCAGGAGTTGGTATGATCTGGTTTCTTGTATATTCAGGAGTTGGTATAATCAGGTTTCTGGTTTATTCAGGAGTTGGTATGATCCGGTTTCTTGTATATTCAGGAGTTGGTATAATCAGGTTGCTTGTATATTCATAGGTCAGCATACTAAGCTTTTCTTTTATTCTTTAATATTCAATATTTTCAATTGTCAATTTTCTCCAGTTTTATCAAAGTAAATTAAAATAAGGATGTCAATTGACAGAAACGTGGGGTTGCTCAATATACAAAAATACAAAAGTTCCATCAATACCAAAACCTAATTAATCCGAAACACAATTTCTGATGTGATGTAGACCTGTACGTGATGTGACATAACTTATAAATTCCCAAAACAAAAGCTGAGCTGTGTGAATCTGCACACAGTAAATTGTTATGACAACAGATGGTGCGCTTGGTAAAATAGCTTATTGACACTGGCTTACCAAACAGTAGAATCAAACAGACATTAAATGGGGAATTTGAACAGACGAAATATCAAAACCAATGAGTTCCTACATTGAAGCCCTAATGAAGTCTCTGCCTGACGTCATCTTGTTAAATATATAAGCAACGGAAAATCTGTAAAGCTGATAAATACAATGAAATGCATTTTAACGCACAATTTATTTGTCTGTGCATGACAATCAAAATATCAGCAATGTCACCCCAACAAAAGAATACAATGACTGATTGACAAAACACTGATCTTAAAACGAGTCGAAACACTGAACAGAATAAATATGATAGACGAACTCCGAGCATCAAAAAGAATAATCACAAAACAGTAATTGAGACACATTTATACGTGAACTGTTTTGTTAGATCTGTGCATTTCCTGTGGCTGGACAAAAATTTATGTAAATATACTGAATACCGTTGAATCCCTAACGTGTGCTTCGAGATCCATTTAAGTCTACAAGTAGATAACTGGTTTTCAATTATTTAACGTCGCATTTTAATTAATCGTTGGAAATTTAAAAAGGAAAGAACAAAGTTTGAATAGATCATTTTATTTTAGAGCCAAAAGTTTGATATTTATACATCATCTTTAACTGCCCTTAGCCCTCTGGCTTTGTTTGGAAAGTAGCAATGCTGTTCAAACACTGGAGAAATATCAACTTTCCAGTATTATCAAAACACTTCACATTTTATGGTTGTGATAGTGTTGATTATTGTTAGAATACACCGCCATCAAAAAGATGAAATGCCCTTGAAATACGGCGTAAAACACCAATCAATCAATCATTTCATTTCCATTGTGTGTTTGTTTATCACTTTAATATATATATTTATTATATATAATATAACCCAAAGGTCCCGGGTTTGAATCCCGGTGGAGGCAAGCAAATTTTTCTCTCTTCATTTATTCAAAATATATATATTTTTTTTTTTTTAAAAAAGGCGACTTCATCAAGTTGAGAGCCATTCAATCATTTGTATATTTAATTTAATTAAAATTAGGGTCAGAAATTTTTTTTTTAAAAACAAATATTTTACTCTTGATCATATAATATTAATTGAATAACTTTTTTTTTTTGCTTGAATAGTGTTTAATGTCAAACTAAGTTTATTTCACTCATATAATTGATTTCCCACCCAATCAATCTAGTCATCTTGTCAGAGACATTCTTTCTGGTCTATCGAACTCCATGACCACGAGATCGATCCTCCACCCTTTAACTCGAATAACACTGGTCAACTCCACCCCTTGCACAAGAGTTCCAGAGTCTAACCTTGATTTCAAAGGATTTAAATCATGGGTGTCTAGTTGTTACCAATAACACTATAGTTCTTCTACAGCTGTTTTGGTTCTAGCCTATATGACTATATTTGCTATTTACACAACTGTTGCAGGTGCTTGTGATTCAAACAACTGTAGGATAAAAGACATGGTCGTAATACATGGTGAAGTACAATTTGTTTGTTTGCTTGAGGTTACTTCACTCATATGACAGGACAGGCCATTGGGCAAAGAAAACACCCGTCAATGCCACTGGCAGCAAACAATGACAAAAAGAAAGACAATGCAATAGATCTGTTCACAGCTACACTGCGATAACCCTCAGAGCACAGGGGCAACAAAAAGCTGCCTCCAACCACTGGCAGGTGTATCAAGACAATGTGTGACACGTTTATAGTGAGATAAGCTACATTAGATGGACTGTATAGCATTATTCCTACTGATGAGTTTCACAAAGTAGAATAAACTTACAACTCCAATAAACTCCAATAAAAGATACACATGGATACATGGTGATTCAATATTTCGGTTTATTTTAAAATTTAAAATAAACCGAAATATTGAATCACCATGTATCCATGTGTATCTTTTATTGGAGTTGTAAGTTTAGATGGACTGTGTTGTCCTTAAAATCTTCGACCACCAGGAGACCGGAATTGGGGTTTAACATCGTACTCAAGGGTATTTCACTTATATGACGACGTGCCAGCCCAATGGGTGAAGGAAATCACCCTCGACACCACTGGCAACAAACAAAGACAAGACGGGACAAATACGGGACAATGACAGGATGCAATACAGACATCACATTTAAAATAAACCGAAATATTGAATCACCATGTTTCCATGTGTATCTTTTATTGGAGTTGTAAGTTTAGATGGACTGTGTTGTCGTTAAAATCTACGATCACCAGGAGACCGGAAGCCCTCTCCAGCTACCTCTAATTTGTTAAGATTGTTAGAAGCCACTAAGCCTGACAATTTATTGGACATCTGAGAGTTTGAGTTCTATTAACAGCCAAGTTCAATGTACTTTTTTTTCAGGTTTGGTGGCAGCTTTTTATATTGTATTGTCAAGTAATTGTCTTAACCTACTTACCCTGGAACAAAGTCAACTTTTATTCAAACACATAGCAAAAAAATTAGTGATTACTGTTTTGGGAACCCTTGGTACATGTATGTATGGAATGTTTAGAAGAATACATATAAAGTGTATTCTCTAAAAAAAAGGGTTCTTTGGGTCAAACTAAATTATTAATCTCTGTTCAGAATAACATGTACTCACTTTGTAAAATTTTTATGCCATTCTGAACTTGAAATACACATTGATTTGTCATGTTAGATGACAAATAAGGTCCTGTGTTATTTGTATTTGGTGGTTATAGACAACACCAGTCAGCCACACAGGTGACTGTGAGCTTCTTTGGTCCTAGAATACCAGGGAAATGTTCTTAGATACGAAACAGCTGTTTATTCCATGTCAGTGTCTAAGTATTTAGTTAAACAAATGTACTAAGACAAGGAACGTGACAAATTGCCTACCAACTAACCACACGTGGGGTTTTATAACTGAATACCAAATCGGAACTAAATCGTGTGTAGCTGTAGGGGAAAATCAGATTGATGCTGAAGAAATGATCCGTAAGAGAGTCTTTCTGTATATAACCCGAGGCCTACTGATTTGAAGGAAAGATAGAGATAACGTGATACAGAGCTTGTGATGAGTAAACTAGAGGCAAGTGATCCACCGCTTTTCGAAATCTAGTATTAAGTGAGTTATCAGTCCTTTCCATGAGCAAAATTTGTCCAAGCTACAAATCCACCGCCTTAAGCTATCACTAAAAATCGCTCTCCATGTATTTCATATTTGTATAGCCTAAATAGGCCGGATAAGATTCTTGAAATAAACAGTAATGAATAGTAACAAAGTGTATTTATTAACTGGGTTTTTATAAATTATTATTTTACATATGTGTTGGTTTAAAAGAAAATATGATAATTTTAATGATAATAAATAGATCACCAATAATCAGATCCCGTCACTATGAGAAAGTGAAGAAATAAATCAAACTGGGATAATGCAAAACTAGTTTTATACCAGACATATATCGTGAATCATTTTAATTTTTAAATACAAGCATGATGGCAATAATTGTAATCTGGATCCTACTCTCACATCTCCATAGCAAGGGCTTATCTTAGGCAGAGGGGTGTCAACTGGTCCTGTGGACACCCTGAATTGAACATTTGCTTCACTTGGACACCCTGTTTTAAGAAATGCAGATGCAGGAGATAGGGAAACTGTTAAAATTGGACACCCAGTTACTTTAAGAGTGAAGCAAAATGAAAATTTTGGACACCTTACTTTGGTTACTTTGGTTAAGCCCCTGCTTCATAGCCTACTTTGTAGTTCAGGGATTGAAATAATCGGTCGCCAGGTCGCCAAATGCGAGTGACTTTTCACTTTGGCGATCAAACATTTGACTG
>JAQQZZ010114945.1:4402-15056 GCA_030265115.1 Mopalia vespertina | reverse complement strand
AAGTGAATAATTTGCTCTCATAAAGATCAAGTTTCATGCTTGGTAATTGAGCCCAGATATAAAAGAAATATCATGGAAGTTTGTTGATAAATTTATTGATTTTCTAAGATAGTAATAACATGGCTCTCTGCTTTATGACTTGGAAAAAGTGGGTGTTTATTCCAATCCATTACACCATGTATAAGCGTTTTATTATTTCACCTGGAGAAAATCTCGTCAATCATTGTCAAGCGGAGTTATTTTATAAAAACTGAAAATAATGAGTTGACAATGTAATAAAGAAGACAATGCAACCCTTACTCCTTTTTATTACTCCTCTTTACTACAATATTTTTGTCTATAAAAGCAAAGCGGGCATTATTTTCTTAAGTGTTTACATCTGAAACCTTTTAACAGCTCAACCTTGAAGCAGGTAGCTGGTCTTTGATCTACCTCTGTCAGGTGTTTAGACTGCATTATGGCCTTATTCCCTGTAACATATCTTTAATGTGCTACCTAATCTGGCTATATTTAAACCAGAGCCATATCAACTTTTAATACAGAATTAAAAATCGTGTCGACCTGGTATTTTTTGGAACAGATTTTTGACATTATTCTCTTAATCGTTTTTCTGAAACAATAAAGGTATTTGAAAGGGCCCGCGATGGAATCCTTAATTTGTCAGGAGAGATATTTAACCCCACAGACCCTCTCTAAGGTTTAAAATCTAGTACACACCAGCATCCTTTGTTTAGCACACATTTAACAGAAATTCATTGTTTCTTTACACAGACTTCACTTCATATTCATTCCAATTTGAACAATGCTTTAATTGATGTTTTCACTTTAATAAAAATGCCACTTGAAAGCCTGATGAAATATCAAGGTAGCAATGATGTAAGTATTATGTCATTGTTATAAGTAAGTAAAAACCAATCTATTGTCACCTGATGATAATTTCTCCTCCTATTTTACCTGTTGTTAGTAGGTGTTATATATCAGACTGTGATAACAGATGGGCATGACTAATGAGATTTTAAAAAAAAAAGTATTTTGAGCTTGTACTTAAATAATAAACACTTGCTCTTTTACCTTACACATAAGTAACATATAAAGTCAACATTTTGTGGAAATATTCTTGCCCATTTAACAAAATCTATGTTTTGGTGGATTTGAGTTAATGAGCAATGCCGTTGATAGAATACATTCAGAATAGGGGTGACGAGGTAGCACTTCATATGCAGGTATTTCAACCTGGAAATAATTCAATTCCCTTGGGGTGTATATGGCAAAAATATTTAATTGGTTATTGAGATGTAGCTCGATGTAACATTGTGTCCCTGTCAGAATGAAACCCCGCCTTAAATCCGACTTACCTGTGTAATTGGGAAGTAGACTGGGTGTTAAATGACATCTAAGTGTCAGCCATTGCATTCTACCTGTTGCCAATTTTTTGACACCTTGTCAAAATTACCTAATACCTGTATTCCTTAATGTTGATTAGTATTTGGGGCAGACATTATGCAATAAGCAGGTAGAAATTGATCATTAATGAGATATACCCATTCAACTGTATCTGACACTTACATGTAAATAAAATAAAGCCTGGAAATTTGACAGCCCATTTTTAAATAGTACTTGTCAAGCTCTGGAGGCTATGAATATTCTTTACATTGTTATACATATAATAACAATGAAACATTAGTAAACTATTTTATCCTCTGGTTAGGGACATACCAAACAAACTCATTGGGTGGCTGAATTTGTACTGGAAGAACATTAAATTTCCAACAAGGCAACACTTTATAATTTTTGTTTGTGTTAGTGGGGCTGATTAATGTAACAGTGGAGAACACCCCTCATATAAGTCAAATACCCTTGAGCATGACATTAAACACAACCTAGCGACCAAAACACCCACCCACCTACCAACCAAGCGAACCACCCACCCACCCACCCACCCACCCACCCAAGCAAGCAAACCACCCACCCACCCAAGCAAGCAAACCATATGGCTGTTTGTTATACTAGGGTTAAGGTAATTTCCCACATGATGGTGTTTTATCCCACTGAATAAAGGAACAAGGAGAAGTAGAGACCATGAACCCTGATGTGACAAAGAGATCAAATGTTATTGTAAGGCAGTGTCCGAAATTTTGTTGTTACCAATTTTTAGAAAGCATCTAAGTGAGCTCCGCCTGTGAGATTTTGTGCTTTCTGAATTTTGATACATGTTTTTTATGTGGTGTATGAAATGTATAGCACGTGTCTTACTAGCTTAAGATTTATGATCCTGGCTCTTGTGTCCATGTGTTTTCAGTTATGTTTCTAGAGGCTTGGAGCAATTCCTTGATTAATGTTTAATATGGGACTATTTGGGTCTGCAGTCTGCTCAATTAGAGCTAAGCAAAAAACAGCAGAGAAAACGAGAGAGGAAAAAATTATGACAAATTATTTACTGGCTTCTCTGTTGGGTTTCTAACCAAAGCTGTACTCGATGCTAATTTGGGCGTCTAAAGAAGCCTTACTTGCTCACTTAAAGATTGGCGTAAATTAAGTACACGATGAAGGTCAACTGGCATAGCTACAGGTCCCCCCCACATAATCCCTGTTTTGGAAGCTATCACATGACAGGCTGTATACTAGCAGTGGGGTCAATCAGTGCATAGCTCCCTTAAGCTGTAGGAAGACTGAATACCAGTGAGTGAATGAATTAAGGAAGTTATTCAAGTGAGTGCCTGGGGCTATTAGTCCCACTAACAAGGTGCCTTATCTGTGTGCAAGACAGAAGAATAGAAAAAACATGCCAGAAACTCATATAGATTTATATTAGCCTACCCTTTGTTGTCTCTGTTCAGTCCATGTACTTTGTAAATTAGGATTATAGTCATACCGATTAACAATTATCACCTTTCTTTTGTTTTCGTCACATACACAGACTCAAACACTTTGTTATACAGGTTTAGATACATGATTTCATGCACATTCTATTTTTGATCCATTATTGATAATTAAATTTAGAAATGTTGTTTGAAAAGGTTTTAATTGCAAGTCTCTGTTTCAATGAAGACTTGGTAGTCTCTAAGATGACAACTATCTTTACCATGATTTAACACATTTCAGTTCATCAGGTTTTTGTTTTTAAAAACAAAAAATATTAATAAAGAAATGTTGCTGGCCACTGGAATGTGGATATATAATTTCATTGACAATTATTTTCTCTTGATACTTTTTCTTATAACCACATATAACAGGCCACATCTTGTTCTTACAATAAGACAGCACAAACCACAAACTTTTAAACATCAGGTAATAACAACACACAGATTCACAGACTGTATAAGATAAATGGATAAATATTAAATAGCTACAGCGCTGACTAACACATGCCTGTAGATGAGTTCTTTCTTAGCCTCATTTTAGATCGCTGACTAATACTTATTTACATTTATGGATATAAAATAACTACACAGGAATATTTTACCTACTTTTATATAGGAAGAGGTAAATGTTGTCCTTTATATGCCTACATTTTGTATACTTACAGTGATAAATTGTAGTGTTGGTGTCATTCTACTGATTAGTATAAACAAACAATTTGATTAAATTCAAGATGAGAATCAGAAATAATTGATAATTGATAAGCCTGTTGAAGAAAAGTACATAGGCATATCCCTGTCCTATATTTCAATATACTATATCTGATAAATTTGTCAGACAGTATAACTTGTCATACTATCACATGTGGAGGAAAAAGAAACTAGCATATTGGAAAGCAATAACTGATTTTAATTGTGTATGAAGTTGAGAAAAGTGATAAATATGCTGATATATTTTAGTTTAAGGGTGATATTTCAAAAAGCTCTTTCTCTGAGAGAACTTGTTTATTTTGCCTCTCTTTGAAAGCCAGGTTTATTACAGCTGACAGGCCTCCATGTTAACGAAGTATGTGCTTCTACTCTCAGAGCAAACATCAAAAGAAACGTTTATAAATAAAATAAGTTATGTTTGTAGAAATATGTCAGCATGTCTTTTTCACAAAGAAACTAATACACACCTATATATTTCTCCACAATTCAGGGTGTTCACAAAATAAGTACACCATCGTTTTAAGACGTTCAACTTATTGAAGCCATAATTTCTCTGTTTAGACATTCTGGTTTTCATTTAAATTGGTTTGTTAATATGGATGGGCTTTTAAAATATGAAGCCACATTTAAATATAAACTTTTAAAAACATGAACTGGGTAATGTAAAATTTTCAAAAACGTATCTGTCTCAATTTTTGGTTAAATTTAACTTATGAGCATTAATTTATAACTTGAACAATACATTTAATGAATATATTTTTTATTAAATCTAGCATTGAAGATTACTGTGTGTTTGTGTCTGTTTCTTTAATAACTTCCAACGCACTGCCGTACATGTGGATTAATCTTGAGCAATTCGTTTTTGAATTTTATGACATAAAATTTAGACTATAAATATCTGATTTAATGACTTATTTTGTGTCTATTACCTTACATAAGCAAACTGGTAAAAACCTGAACATTGTAATGGCCTTCCTGAGCAGATGGGCCCCATGGAGATTAAAGCTTTGGGAATTTCTAGTTGAGTTAACACGGATATAAAACCTTTAGTGTCTCATGTGCTGGCATCAAAATCTGACTAATTTTCTCCAAACTGATGAATTCAATTAGGCTCGGGGGTCATGTCATTATTAGTACGCGATAACGAAAACCTGATAAGTCGTTATGGACTCTGATGAATAAGTTTTAATAGCATGCTCGTACAAGTGCTGGCTTTTCTAACCCTTTTTTTATGGTCAATGTAGGACTATTTAGTGTTTTTGTGTTTTTGTTTTTGAATATATATTGGAGCGTGTTATGTATAACTGTGACCACGCACTAATCTGATCAAGTAAAGCCCAGTTATCCCTCTACATTATTATTTCAAAGCTATAAATACAGACATTGATTGCTAGACATCAAACAAACTGTTAATTTACCATGGTGTACACAATCACGAGCTGTGCCCTAGAGGGTCACATTGAATCCATTTTACATAGTTTCTAAGTCATAAACCACAAAATCGAGCAAACTGAGGTCTTGTCATGGTATATCTATAAACAATAGGTTTAATGTTGTGATTGAGCTTCACCATTAATTATATCAAATTTTTAACATGGAGCTGACTCTGTGATGTGATGGGTAGATGTAAAAACAGGACTTGAACAGGTTTTTAAAAAAATGGAAATTGGGATTGTAAACCACTTTTGTCAGACATAGTCTATAATTACTCCCTATTGTTAAAGATTACTATGTAAATTCCTTTTAAGAATACAAATTATATCCCTTTGATGAGACACTTTTACCCTCTTTTGATCTAGGTTATAATTTTAACGTGCTTATACTTTGATAAACAAAAATATTTTGGCATGTAGCTTTTATGCCATGACAGATATTGGCTGTCAAATCAAACCATGCAGAGAATTTTTATTTTTTTTATTTTTCATTTGTTGAAAATCTGTAGTTATAATTATATATGTATAGCATTAAACAAAGAGATCTTAGATTGAAACACAATGTTTGATACTGGTCTAGATAAAATAATACGCCAATTAAAAAAATTAACTAAAGTAAAACAAAGTACTGGTAGGGAAACTTGTGAGTAAACATGATTGGGTCAACTACTGTACATGTATCAGAGTGACTTAAGTTGACTGTCTATATATTTATTTAGTTACTGCCCTCTGGCCGATCACAGGCAACAATTCATGGAATTGTACTGCAATAGCTATTGTTACATTTTGTGGCATTATAAATGGATCTGAGCGTGAAATTTCATCCAGGCTTGACAGAAATTTAAATGATATGAAAACATGCCTTTGAAATGTCTACATTATAGAGCATAACAGATGTGGGGGTGGGTGGACGGGTGTCCAGAGACCCTATTAGCTATATGGACAAAGGTGTGTCTGTTTTGAGGAGGGGTGACAGTTGATATGCTAAGCCTGTTATGGATCCAGAGAGGGGGTGAACCATGACTGGAATGTTCAAGCTCTAAAAACATAAAGCTCTTTTCAACCCCACAATCAATTCATCTTGATCGAATAAATAATGTTTATGATATATGGGAGCATGGGATTGGCTGAAATTAATAAGGCTTGACCACTGTCCAGTCCCAAGGTCGTTTGATTATTTGAGGCCTTTGTGTCTCATGTTTGTGTCATATGTACCCTTAGGCACACTGAAATACCCATGCCCATTTTTCTTAGCAAATTTATATGAGTCAGTTATTCCGGATTTGATGTCTAGGCATGAATCGCTTTTACAAATGCAAATTAGCTTGTTAATTCATTCTCGCATATATTGGTTTTCCTTGAGTTATTTCATAACCACCCCCATGTATGAGAAAACTCTTGAGCTCTTTTCATTGTATTTATCTAGTGAATTCAGTATAGGGTGTATTACACATTGATGAGTGCCTCTTTATATGCACCACTGTGTACCTGTCGAGTTTTTAAGGTAAGAACAATTTGTGAGCATCTTTTTAATGATTTTTGCCACCCACAGCCTGTGTTTACATTTATCAGTTTATTCGGTCCTTGCTAACTTTGCTGTTAAGACGGTCAACAATATTTCTATAGTGTCTTAATAATTATGTAACTGGCATAGAAGTGCACCCTGACTGCCACCTTTTTACATTCTCCAGGCATACTGGTTTCTGTTGACTCAAATCTCAGCTAGATAAACTTTAATACGAACATTAAGTTATTGGTGAATATTAATGAAAGGAAAACTGTTACTCTTCAAATATGTCTGTATTGACTAGTTGCTTCAGTTTTTTCAGTTTACATTTATCAAATGTACCATATCCGCTTATGCGGTAATATTATGACGGGAGTAGCATTTTTATTTAAATAGTTTAAAGAAACATCTAGAAATGCTGTGCAAACAGACTGGCCCTTGCATTTCCTTTTTTGTCAGCAGCTGTCACTATTTCTTCATTCCATATATGGCTTAAGACATACACCTATCACAAATGTCAAATTTGACTAAAACATCTGTGGTAAAAAAAAGGAAAGAAAGTAAATTTGACTTTTAGGCGTCACTGGTTGTAAAGGCAAAGCATTCATTTCATAGATTATTGAGTTACGTCATTGATGACATTTAGTTAAGTTTCACGTCTTGCATTCTATGTAACACTGTCTGCCAAAAGTCTTAAGATGGGACTGTCAACTGAGACTATAACTAACTGTATATATATATAGGCCTACTCTCCATGGTATCAGTTTAGTTTTTATTGATCAGGCCATCTTGTCATCTGTGCAAAGTCTGTAGTATTTAAGATAATAGTTATAATAATATTCTTGTGTACTATTTGATCAATGTTAATAATTTAATGACAAGCAGCAAGACTCAAATTAAATATTAAATATATTTTATCATATAGTATCTTAGTGTCTTAAATTTTTTTTTTCTTTCATAATACTAGTTGATATTTTGAGATTTTTGTTTGGAACTGTAACGAAATTGTAAAGGGAAAACTTCCATTAGCTAGACCTCAGTTGTTAACAAAATAATGGAAACAAAATGATGGCTACATTTCTACAACGGAAACACCTTTCAAAAGTGAAAAAAGGAAATAATCTTTAGATGTGAGGATGCATCAAAATTCATTTCTATTTAAAAGCCTATCATCTTTGTCATGATTTGCTATCCACAATACAATCCTTCTTCATTGCGTGAGCCACACACATTTGTGTTGATTTCAAAGTGCGTGATAATTTGCCAAGATGACAGATGAAATGCTACAACTGTCATAGAAAATTGTAGGTTTCCATTATAACAGGAGATGCCTAATAAAGAAAGCCATAGAGAACTTAGAGGAATATTGTCAGATATTATATCAAAATGGACTCGGTGCAGAACGCTAAACACCGAGGAAATGCGCTCCAATTTTTTCCAGCTATTTACTTGAAGGCTATGTTTACTGTTAAAGACTAAATCCGTCGACTTTGAGCTAAATTAACTCAGCCATCCTCGATTGATCTTAAGTGGAAAATATTATTGGAATACTTAGCTATGTGGAGTGATGAATGGATTTGCGGTCTTTATGCTGGATACTTAATTACATCCTCTTCCCCATTGATCCATTGTAGCAATAACTCCATGTTAAAACTAAAAGTGTAAAAATCAAATCTATTGGTCGTCCTGATATTGGGCTGTAGTCAGGCCATTAGGTCCCATTACTGGGTCAATATTGTGGATTTTGTTTTGAGTAATATTCCATCAGAGATCAATGATATTTGTTAAACGTTGTGAAAGTTAAATTACATATCGTTTCATAGCATTATGCTTAGTATATAAATAAACATGGTATAGTTTAATCAAATAAATTAGACCTTTATGGTAATCATCTATGAGTAGCATTTAGGGTCTAATTGATAAGCCTACGTATAAATCAGGCTGGGTATAATACTGGTTACGAAATATAATATTTTAGGCCTATATATAGGCCGATACATGTAGTGCTACAAAAAGATCTGAGATACAGTTACCGCTAACCCTAATCCCAAGTTAATCCTAAATCTGGGATAGAGTTACCGCTAACCCTAATCCCAAGTTAATCCTAACTCCTAAGATTACTGATAACTTGGATTGTAAACCTTACACTTCAAGTGGTCATATATATGTATCTGACATGTCTGCCGGTCAACACTTCCATACACCCTGAAACAGTCCTGAAGCCCCCTTTCTCACTCACCTGTTTTCTTATTCAAGAAAGAGTTTATTAACTACTGCTTATAAGCTTGTGCTTTGTGGAAAGGTTTGACTTTCATCAAGCATCCAGTCTACCTTATCTCATTTCTAACAAAGTATTTATTGTGTTATGTCACCATTTCCTTGCTTGATTTTCTCTGTTTCTAACGTAAAACATCTGGGGTGGCAGAAACCTTATGACCCACTAAAAGTTGGCCAGTTTTATGAAATTATGTCGACAGTAGGGTTTCTTTGACATGACAGTTGATCTTTTTTCCCCTGGCAACATAGATTGACCTTTTCCTGCCTCTCAATCCTGAAGAGTTACAATATGTGAGCAGAAGTCTTCCACTTTGTCTTGCCCTTGTTTTTTTGCCCACAGGGTGAAATTGTAGTGGGTGTCACCACAGCGCCTCTGACATTGTTATCCTTACTTAGCAAATGTGAAACTTAACATTTGAAACATGGTGATGTAAAACAGGTTTACCGCCTATAAACTATGCCAAGGTGCTGGAACAACTATTTTCTTCACTCAGCATCTTTTAAAAATGGTAACCTGTGACATGCAGGAATAACCAAATTTACAAAAATAAGCCCTAATGTTTTTATGGCCGGAAATCCTATCACAGAATATTATCTAATGGTGCAAGAGAAAATTTGTATATCCCTTCTCGTTAATCACTGACCAATTTAGATACACCACTAATGAATCGTGCAGTTCACAGGTTTAATACATGGCAGCTACTTTCAAATGGAATCTTAGCATGTCATAGTTAATTAAAAAGATTAGGTTTGGAAGATTCAAGAAAAAAGGTCACATTTTACCCAGGCTTATCTAAAACACCCCAGCTTCTGAAATCAACATAATTTGATCCAGCAATAAAATCTGAATGCATATTTGAGACTTAACAAAGAAATTATAAGAAATATACTTTTATTTTAAAAATGATTTAAAAAGAAGTGAACTGCTGCCTTTTAGGCTATTAAAACTGTGTAATATTATATATGTGGGGAAAAAAAAGCAAATAAAAGTTTGTTTCTTTTATTTTTGAATTTAGATATTTTTATCTACATGTAACAAATTTACTGCAGCAAATAATCTTTTTATCAAAGCGAATGCATAAGACTTTCTGATTTTTTTTTTTTAAGCTAGCTTTTAGAATTAAAAGTGTCAAATGATCATACATGTTTTGTTTTGAATTTATAACATGGTAGCTTGTTTTTGAATTTATAACATGGTAGCTTGTTTTTAATTTATAACATGGTAGCTTGCACTTGACAAACCATGCTCCTAATTTCGAAATGGTCCGTGGCAGTAGGAAAACAAGGAATTGGGTCTGGAGTTTGTTTCTGCTGGTAGATTTTCTGGGGTCAGAGAGAAAATGATGTAAATTTGTTTGACCCCGCGTAGCTCTTTAGGCAGAGTGGCATCGTTTAGTAGGGGTTGTAAACGACTAGGGCACACACTGGGGCAGAAACTATCATCAGAGCTTGGGGGTAGAGATCTCCTTCAATGGGGAGAGATTAGTAACTTCATATGGGTTGAGTTAAACTAGTACTCTGATACAAAACAGACAGAGCTACTTGTGTCGAGTCTACTCTTCCCAACAGACCAATCTTTCTCTTTTTGTTTCCTTAGACTGGTCCTATTTGGTGAATTTTTTTGGGTTAACATTTTAGTAAATCCATTTGTCACAAAAACTAATATTTGGTGGCTTACAATTTACAAATTATAATAATCTAATGCAGTGTTCAGCAAAACAGTCAAGGAACTGAAAAAAACATGAGTGATCAATTATAGGTTATATGTGAATATATGTCTTTTTTTATTTAGAAATTTTTAAACCTAGAAAAAAAAAGAATTATCATGAAGGCTTAACTTTTTGTCTAGAATCCCCCCCACACATTTA
>JAQQZZ010114934.1:0-15056 GCA_030265115.1 Mopalia vespertina | reverse complement strand
CCCCCCCCCCCCCCCCCCCCGCCCCTACTATAGTAGTGGTGGACAACAATGATAGGGTGTGAATATGCGATTGGTTATATTTTTAGTGACTGACAGTTATACGAAGAACACATTTATTTCCTTTGTTGTTATTGACCAACCCCATTTGAGTATTATATTGTGCAGTAAAATCGAATTATAAGAGTTGCAAATGGTGTAAAGTCTGAATCGAATACGGGAAGTCAAAGTGAAATTTTGTGTTGCAATGTAGGCCCCAGAATATAGAATATACCAGTTTCCACATGCTCAACATCACTGCATATATTAATAAGTGAAGTTAATTAACATCAAATGCGACATACATCGGCGAGAATAACTTAAAGTCAATTAAAGTTTGTATGAATTGGATACCACATAAATAAACCTAAACATTTGTTGTCAAACAAACTACAGGTTCCTATTCAAGACGAGAACGGACATGAACAACAACAACAACAATCTGTTTGAGATTCTGTCCAGGTTCTACAAAACATATTATTGTATGTTTGTTTGATTTAAGTTTAGCACCCTAAAACGGTTACCATATTTCACTCAAGCTGCAACCTGCCAGCCCGATGGGTGAAGGAAACCCCCCTGAAGTTATTGACAGCAGAGACAAGACGGACCAAGCCTGATAAAGTCATGTTCGCCTTTGTTAGGAGTCGTGGGATATGACTGATAGTCGTCGGGGAATTTTGCCTTTATACCTCGGATAATACGCGGCCTCGAACCCATCAGCGGTTCGGATATCCTTTGCACAAAACACCCCGTGATCTAGATGCAGAGTTCTGTATCTATAATAGTCTATCATACAATGTAGCCTTATTTAGAGATACAAAGTTAAAGTGTGTAATTTCAAATTTTTTCACTTTCCGGTTATAATAGGTTCAATTAGCACTGTTCAATTATATTTGATTGCTGAACTTCCTGACACAATTTATATGCCAAACGAGACTTTGAATGCCCATTACCCTTGTTAAAAATAAGGAAATACGGTTCACGTATCTGTTGCTATTACCGATCATTTTTCTTACTTCCACCCTGACTGCATGTAGACTTGAATTTTAACTTCCACTTTTAAGGTATGTTTACCTAAGAGAAAAATAAAGAATTTATTTGATTGGGATATTAAACCTGTGTTAAACCAGTAAGTCTACTTAATTGAAGATTTGAGCCCTACTTAAAATCTTGATGTAGGGCAATTACACGAATTGAAACCTTTAAACTCAGCGCTACCCGTAGTCACGTTGCATCGTTTTGGACTGTTTCTGTTTCACTCATGATAAAAATCACGGAAGTTGATGATCCGTGTCTAAAAAGGGATAGTATTCAATTAAATATAGTCTTTGTGACATTTTCTATATCCCATTTGAGTTCGGCAGGTTCTCTTTACGGTCTCAATTCGTCCATACTTGACAGGCTTGTTATATTGGGTACATAAGTTATCACTCTAATAAGGTACACTTCGCCCGACACCTTTCCACATGTCATATTAAGCATCACGCCTAACGGAAAAATCGGTTAATACCATGACGTTGATTGATGTCACAGCGTCACTATTGGAGATATTAAAATGTCCCCTGCACTAAATAATACCATGACTATAATTTATCATTGTTTTGTGTTTGACGCTTGTAAGATTGTTTGTTTTGTCCGGGTAAAGGCAGTTAAAGGAGAAGAAAAAAAATAAGGTGAGCATGATTTGAGCGTTTTGAAAAGGGGTTGTGGATAGCCCTTCTAATCGTGTTAGAGGCAATTTAGTAAATGACTTTGTAAGACACCTATGGTGGACATTCCATGCTATAACATTTCTGTACCTGTACCATTAGTTACTATTCAATTGGTTAAGTAGTCAAAATAATCTCCTCCAAACAGTATGTCTCTTAATTAATTGACAAAATATTATAGTGACATGATTTTGGTGATTATTTATTTAATAATAGTCAATGTTATAGAGAGAGAAGCGATATGGCGTGGAACAGCCACCATAAGTGAGTTACATTGTCATTTTCTAAATTGGCTCTAACATGATTAGAATTGCTATCGACAAACTTTGAACAACATTTTTCAAAACCACTGATTACAGGCTTCCTATTCATACTCAATTTATTTTCTTTTGTTTTCTTCCCATTTAAATAAATTGTCATGTTTAAAAAACGGGTATACATGCACGTGTCCGCCAATTGCAGAATCGGTCCTGTATTGCATGATCAACTTTACAAAAGCGTCATATATAAATTGTTCAGCTATTTTCTATTTTAATAACAATAAAACACAAACAGTCCAAAATAGCATATAACCATGAAAGATTTCGCAATCGTTCGCCAAGGATTGAAGCAAACACTGGTTGTTCTTTGTAATGTATGGTTGAAGACAGAGCTCTCCGAGGGAAGGTGCACGATTGGCTTTTCGCGCACTTTCTCGCGTTAGTTGTCGTGCACAAGCAGTCAGCCAACGTGCTATCTTTAACGCCACGTGGTGTTTTACCTAGAATAAATGATAATAAACAAATGGTGCACTTTAATGAGTTGTCCAGAGTCCTTCCTATAACACTGCATATATGACGGCAAACATTTGCTCGAATTTAATTCGTCTGTATATTAAGGATAGATTAAGAAAATCAACCGTTCGATAAACAAATATATTTTTTTAATTCTCTCCTCAGGGGTTTCTAGAGGTTGAAACTGACAGTTTACACTTGGGCTAATATTCTTTTCATCGCCATCTTAAATCATAAATATGTGACAGATTTGTTACACAGGGGACATGCGTTATCTCCGTGTCCCTAATAACACACACTGTTCTGACAAATTACTATTTGTCATATAGTCTGGAGCACCAAGCAACCAGTTCGCTATCATGAAGTTGATTGATATCCGAGACGAACCGAAAATATTAAAATTACCCTATCATGAATATAACCATCAACAAAAGTGAGCAGATGTTTGTTTAATACTTGTATATTGAAAAGGAAGAAAATAACAAATTGGGTCTAACCAGGTCTGTGATGCCAATAAGTTTTATAAAACATATTGTTTTGTTTGTCGCATTACGAGCATGATTGTTAGGTGGATACTTTTTATGATACTAACATGCAATGTATAATGAGGTTTGCCAGTGACAAAAAAGGGAGATAAATCTGTTACTCATATAACACGCAGTGCCACCTTTGTCATTAACTAACATTGCAATTCAACTGGATATTCAAATCTTGTTATTGTTAGCCAATGACATAGGGGGCACTGCCTGTTATATGAGAAACAGATTTATCTCCCTTGTTTGTTACTGCATTAGACATTAAACATCCATTGATGCATAGAATAGTAAGCGGTACAGAGACAAACAATTGTTATGAAACATTTTGATGTATATTGAGGCTAAGTTAATGGTGTGAAAATAAAAACGAAACGAAAAGAACAGTCCACTTATTTTGTAGTATTTGGCTCTCGCTAGGGTAAGGAACATTTATACAAAGTAAACCAAGTTGACCAAAAAAAAGCCACTTAAATTTTTGCTAATTTGGAGGAATTATCTTCTACTCGTGTAACCTAATTTGCAAGTCAACAAGGGCTGTGCTTTTGTTTATTTCTGATTGTTGAAACAATAACGCAAATTCACATGGACACGGGCAGCATCTTTTATAATACAGGTCTTTAACACACCAACGCGTGTAATCGCTCCGCATCGGATGTGGACGCGGAGCTCAAAATTTGAATTACTGGCATAACACAGGTTTAATGACCCCATTGAATAAATTCAGTATCCTTTTATGAGGTAAACATACCTTTGTTGTGTGTAAAAATGGGAAGTTACTGGCCCTTCTGCTAAAATTCTTAGTCTAAAGTCATGACAAAAGAGAGGTTAAAGAGTTACAGTCAGACATTTGGGTCGTATTTCCGCATTTTTACGAAGCAATGGGTCGATTTATGGCTTAGTTTGACATATAAATTGTCTCAGAAAGCGCAGTATATTCAACATTATAATTGAACACATACTTGCTGGTTATTGCTTAAACTGGAAATTAATCAGTTATGTGCACTCTTACTCTGCATGCATCTCTAAATAAGGCTTCATTGTATGATAGACTAATAGAGATACCGAACTCTGTATTTACATGTTCCCAGCATGTTCATACAGGTTTTATAGCATTCATGACCTTGAAGCAACATTGCTTTCCTAAAATAACGAAACACTGCACATGTTATGGCTGCTTTACTATATCTATTGTTGGAGCACATTACGTAATATTATATACAAGAAATACTTTTAATGATGGCGTCAAACCCCAATCGATCAATCTGTAAGTCAAATGCCTGTTGGACTTTTATGACAGATTTGCTTAAATAACGTCATTGATGTAATCAAGTAATATAAGTTTTGAACGACATTTAAAAGTGGGGTAACATAATTATAGAATTTCTGGATACACATGTGTAATCAAGTAATGTATATTAAATGCTTTACAAACACTTGCCCAGCGCCTTGTTGTAAACAGTTTTAAAATTAACATTAACATGTATTCTTTATTTAAGCCAATGTCCGTATCTGACGAACACATGATACAAACTTCCACTACAGCCGAGTAAAGCTAACCCAACAACACGTTCAAGGTCAAACGAACAACCAACAGCATGATGGTATCATTTTTATTTTAAAAAACAACAACAACAAAAAAACAAAAAAAAACAGCAAGTATATCTTAATCGTGCCGTGTCAACTGACACACTTCGACAATAATACACGAGGTCAACTGTAAAGCTTTTACATACGTCCATCAGTGTGATCTCAGCATGCAGGCACAGTTAAAGAGAAGGACATGTTAATCTGGTACACATGTGTTACACTATTCAGGCCAATCTGCTAAATACAGGAAAGTTAACTTAACAAGTCAGTCGTTGTTATATACATAAATATACAGCTTTATGACATATTCAAAAGAGAGTATAAAACGATTCGATATTTAATGCAAACAGTAACAGTAGTGGACGAGATTAAGGGGCCGTTTAAGTAAGTTATTTATTGGCTGGCGTTATGTTCTGACCCCGATCCGACCAGACTAGCAATTCAAAGGTCAATCGAGAACGTTTCATCACCGTCTGTAGCCTACTGCTGTACGGTCGTGTGCCAAGACGTAGTGCTCAGTAACATGTTAGAAACCAAATACCACCAGGTAAAGGCGCATTCTCAAGGGGTGATTTGTAGTAACGATTTCAGGGGATTCCCCTGATTTGCGGAACTTTGATTTGTCGATAGTTTCGTATGTTTTTAAAAATGCGGCAAATAGGGGATATCCCTGAAATCGTGAGAATGCGCTTTTATCTTTTTTGTTTTTATTACTGACGTTAAATAGAACATTACAGTTTATCAGTAATTCGGTAGCTATAAACTGGCCTGTCCTTTGACATGACCAGCTGACCGCAAAGTAATGAAACGGGACTTATGGATCCCATGCAGCACTCAAGTCGACCTTTCCTGTCTGGAGCAAGCGGTCACCGCTTGTATGTGTAGGCGGTTCATCAACTTATGTACTACGGTACGGTTGTTATTGTTATTTACAATTTGAGGTTTTCAGACAGCTTTGCATGCACATTACCGACAATGTGAGAGAATAATAGCTGTATTAGCTGTTTGCCTGTTGAAAATCTTTTTGTATTGTAATTGGTCACTTATGCCAAATTGTCCCTTTGGTTAAATAAACTGATTTATGCTACGACTAAGTTAACCATTTGATCAATTTTGGATCAAAAGCTATGTTATAGATAAAAGACGAAAAACTATTTTGAACAAATATTTGAGTTTGTAAGTAAACCACCATTTACTATACAATTCTCTTTGTTTTATTACTAATATATATTATAAATGTTCAGACAATATACAATACAAGAATACTGTTAAAAAGTATGGCGTAAAATCACACTTAATGTTATTTCACTTATACGACGGCGAGCCAGACCAGTCAAAAAACCGCCATCGACGTCACCAACAAAATTGAAGACAAGCGAAGTACATGGTATACACCAGACAGCGGGCCGATTCAGATAATGGTAAGCGTGTCGGACTGCTGATCCTCCTTAAATTTACCGCCTCAAATTGCCAGTCTCTCCGGTATCAGCGGTATGTATGAGGGAGTCCCTCAGGTATGTATAAGGTAGTCCCTCGGGTATGTAAGAGGGACGATGTAATCCCTAGCCAAACAAACAACCAGTATCATCCCACCATAAGTGTTTCCTCAACAAGTGATATAGAGGAGTCAAATGCAATGCATTACACAACGTGCTGTGCCGTGGTTCTCTATAAAACAAAAATTCTTAACATCTTAAGAGGAAATTATGGCGCGAATATCCCCGTGAGGCTGTATGCGCCTACGAAACCAAACGACCATCTAAGGGGGGGAAACTGGAATATCACTCCAATAAAGCACTGGATAGCGGAATATCCCATTAATTTAAAGGAATATATATTGTAATGTGTCTCTCAGGCAAGGATTATTCAAACTTATTTTATGGAAAGTCAACATTATGGACTTTTTCCATAACTTTTATAAGAATATGTGTTTAGAGTGTAGTGGAGGTTTCCAGTATGGATGTAGATGTTACGTATACAGTTAATACAGAAATATACCCCTTCTGACATTCTCACCGTAATTATCGTCAGCGGTAATCAGTGGTCAATATAAACGTCAGTCATAATTACAAATATATAAACAAACTAAATGAGTACACCATTGGGATTCTATTCAAAGGGTCGGTTGCATAATCGATTACCATAGTCATTTCTGACACTTATAATACGTGCTGGCATATATTGGGCCCAGCCGTTCCACAATCTAGTGTATTATGTTATATTAAGTAACCCCCCTCCCCCCGCCCCCTACCTCCTCCAACACTTCTCCGATAACCCCAGTATTATGCACATTGATACCTATATCTGCCTCCTAATACACAGACAGTAATATATAGACATATAGTGATATTACTGACGATGGACGATTTTTGTGTCTGAATAACATCTTGTTGTGATATAACACACAGAATCAATACATTTTTTATACCGACGTCAGCTGCGAAGTGATAGAACAATTTATCAACAGTATAAACACAATGTTTAGATGACATTATGATCATACCGGGAATGACATGTTTGATCAATTCATAACATAATTAAAATATGTAACGTTTTTATATCTGTCCTTTTCGGTTCAGTTACATTTGTTATTGATATACAAACCTAACGGTACTACTGATCGGAATGACGATTAAATAGATGTATCGACCTTTTTTCAATAATCACGCAGCCAATCAATCATCCAATCAAACGTAAAAACGGCCTTCATAAATATCATCACTGAGATTGGTTGATTGGTGACTGACACGGGCCTCAATGGTGTTTCATTTGTTTATCGCATGTGGGGAGGGGGTGGCCGGGGGGCGTACTTCCACCACTAAACAACAATGTAACTTAATCATAACGTTAGGGTTCATGCTGCCCCTAGCACCTGGGCAACAGGAAACTTCATTCCAACCCTCCACGCTGACAACATGAATACTTTAACATATAGAATGCCTTAAACAATAAGGTCTGTTTCCGGAAGTTCTCCATTGTCTTATAACTATATTGCATCCGTCGTTCGACATGGTCCACCCATAGCCGGTCTTTTTTCAGTATAAAGTCTTGTGTAAAACCAGTGATCATTATATAGTGTTATGTTATTGGTGGAAATGTGAAATCGAGTCACAGGTCACTTGTTATCGTGACCTGTTATTACTCAATCAGCAATATAATATCTTCTGTCATGGGCTGACGTAATAAAATGCTCACGTAATTAAGCATCAGTCCAACTGAACGGTTACTGCTTCCAACCTCTTAAAACTTTTACACGTCCAATCAATAAATATATACTTAACACCAAAGTTTCACATAAATAGATCTTGTCGATATTCATCGTAATTTGGGAATTCAAAAGCTTAAGTATCAGCGAGACAGTGTAACATTGTTATAAGCGCTCTGGTATCGCCATCGAGGCGTTGTTGCGATTCGTTTGAAAATCGGCTCTGTTGCTAAGAGAACGATTATATAATATACTAACAACAGACAAGGCTGAACCTTTTAACTATTAACCTGGATTATTTCTCTTACTACCTGCACCATCGCTTCTAAAACAATATATACTGAGTCTGTGTCAATTTCTTATTCTAGTTGTTCTACTAGTATTGTTCTATGACAATACATACTTCACGTTTAATATCGTTCTTGGGCAATACGGAACCTATAGAAAATTTCGCATATAATTTGTTTTTACTATAATTTCGCTCTAAAACAATGAATACCGAGTCTTCAATCAATGTTTGATTGATTGATTGGTTGGTTGGGTGATGGCTGATTGATTGGTTGACTGATTGGCTGCACGATTGGTTGATTGATTAGTGTTTAACAACACATTCTGTTATTAAAATCGATTTGGAGCAGGTAATACTGAAACACAATTGTGTTATTCCGAACACTCAGAAAACTTCATGTTTGCTCGTCGTTTCGACACTTAATTTTGTCGCCACCAGGAGGGAATGAAATGGTCAACAATCAACAGTTTATAGTAAAAGACAATTCTTAAATCAACTATACAAAGATCATGAAGATAATAGTGGTGGTATGAATAGGTGGTGAATAGGTCAAACGGAACTACACTACTTGTGTATCATACTAGACTTAGGCCATATCAGTGGAACAACATGTTTTTGATACTGAACCTGTAAGTACTCTCTAGTGGTTTAGCCAGAAATTTAAAAAATGGGGTCAAAAATTGTAATTTTGCTTCACTTTTGAAGTAACTTGGTGACTGTACAATTTTTAACAGTTTCCCTATCTCCTGCATGCTAAAGTTAGTTTCTTAAAACAGGGTGTCCAAATGAGGCAATTGTTCAATCCAGGGTGTCCAAAGGATAGCCGACACCCCTCTGCCTAAGCCCTTGGCACAGGTCTCTTAACTTGTCATGTTTAGTTTACTAACTGAATGGTCAACACGTACAGTATCAAACTGGCATTAATGTGTACCATTGGCTTTATTATCATTTATTCTAGGTAAAAACATCACGTGACGTTAAAGATAACACGTTGGCTGACTGCGAGAAAGTACGCAAAAAGCCAATCGTGCACCTAACTCAGTCAGCACTTGTTAAAGGAGTGGAAAATAAATCTGGCTTGTATTGCTCAAGCTAAACTTTGTTAGGCAAATATATGTATGCCCGTTATTTAATCAACGGAAATGTAGACAGATAGGAGAAAACAGTGTTTGAATAATTGTTTCATCAGATCGATGGCGCCGTCAAGTTTGACCAAATCTATTTTTCTTTCACCCCTTTTAAAATACTGTCACTACCAAAGACGCTTTGCTATATTGCATACCTGTAGTTCGGTATTGCCCGAATCTATATGTATTGTTTTCGAACACGTTCTGTATCTTTGTTTGATAGTTTTTTTAACGTTGCACCCACGTGCTTTTGACTTAAATGACACCTTTGTTTTCACGATGTTTAGTGGCTATTTAAATAGTTCTGAGTTCAGAAGGTATGCACAAGCAAGAATTAAATATCGTTTTTGCTCTGTGTATAGGCAATTATTGTTATTTATACATTACATCAGCCGAAACCTGTCAGTCAATTCGTATAATGAACAGGAAGTATGTAAACGACTGATATCACACTTTTTCGTATTTAACCGCTGACACCATACCATACAGGGCTATAAATAGTCCAAATCCGGTTGTTAACCTACTTATGCATTCCTGGGATAGATTCGTCACTTATTTGAGTACTCCTTATACTACAAATTGATTTTTGATGTACCAAAATTAAAGAAAGTTACGATTTGACAGCCTTTGATGTCATGGAAACCATTTGTATTTTAAAGAAACCAGCTGATAAAAATTGAATTACGATAAAATATTCAATTTCCATGTTTTAAAAGGGATGAGTTAAATATTTATTTATCAGTAACATTGATTTGTATTGCCTGTGTTCGGCAGCTCCCCCTCCCCATGACAGTCTTCAATCAATCGCTGGTAGTCATAATTATATTTATACAAGTCGAAGTATGTATCGAAAAACAGTCAACTTTTCTGTCCTCAGAACTATAGGAATACTAATTTTTTTTAACTGAGCAAAATACTCCACGTTTATAGTGTCAACATTTTTTCAGCGTTTTCCATTCATTTATGTCAAATGAGCTTTGTAACAGGCTACCTACAGCGTTAATCACCTACAAATTTAGGTTAACCTATGGAAAACTATAAATCACTCGCATATGACTACGTTGTATCCTGGTCGAAGGTCAATCTTCTTAACCTTGAGTGATTCGCTATGTTGCGGTATCACCACGACGCCCCGCCGTCAGAGATGTATGAATGTGCACCAAAACTCGTGCATTATGTTAGCCGGAAGCCTATTAACCGCTTAACCGGTATACACAGAGATAGGCGCACGATTGACTTTTCGCGCACTTTCTCGCGTTACTTGTCATGTACAGACAGTCAGCCATGAACGTCTTATCTTTAACGTCACGTGAAGTTTTATCTAGAATAAACGATAATAAAACCAATAGTACACCGTAATGACCAAAACCTTCAAGTTACAAGAGAATTATTTACGTCAGTATAGACAATGGTTTTCGGCTAGATATATTTTAGGTTAACCGTTCAGTTAAACAAAAAAGTTAGGATTGAAAAACGAAACAGTTGTATATTAAACAAATTATGGTCGAAATTAAATTGGACTATTTGATTAAAGAGCTTTGGTCAAATGCAGTGAATGATATTCACTGAGAGAAAAGAGAGAACAGAAAACTCTCTGGGAGACAAACATAGAAAAAACACAACCTGGTGTAATTAATATCACACTTAGAATGGTTTAAAAGCGTCGAGATAATTTATAAATCTCACCCAAAACTTCATGCAGTATGGTTAAACATATAAGCAATTGATGACCCCCATGTTTTGAATGTCTGTGATATTCAGAGAATTAACTATCTCCCTTGAAAAATGTCTGACCATGGCGTAATGCCTCCATATAAACTCTGGGTTACATTAATCACCTGTGAAGACAATTTTTCTTTAAAAGTCCTTCAAGAAAAGAGAATAGTAGCGTATTTGAAAGAAAGAATTCTTTTCTTGATGGATTTCTGCTCTCTCTACACTCTTAGAAATAATGGTTCTTTGAGGGTTCGTTAGAAAAAAGGATGGTTGTCTACGCAACCATTACGACAAAAACGGTTCTTTGGTATAAAAACAGAGGGATTAATACTTTGAACAGTTGCTGTGAGGGTTCCATACAGAACCACAAAGGGTTTAACCAGAGCCATGACTGATGAACCTTACAAGGGTTCCATGAGAGCCATATTTTTTTAAGAGTGTATAGCTTTACGTTTAGCCTGTTACCTAATGATATATATTGTAGTCGCGGCAGAGTTGTATAGTTTTTGTCAAACCTGGCGGCGTCCATTGATCTGATTAAACCAGAATTCAAACCCTGTTTACTCCTATCTCTACATTTCAGCTGAATACATAGCGGACATTCATATGTTTGGCCAGCGATGTTTAACATGAGAATAACAAGCGAGATTTGTTTCCCCTCTTTTAACTACAAATTCACAGTTTGTACTAACAAAAAATAAAAAAGTAATAATATAAGAGAACTGTGTCTTTAATTTATGACATAAAGTGTTCGTAAATTTCGTCAAGTTTACACAGCAGATCACCACGTACAAACAACGAATTGATATCACTTGCACGGTGTGCCGATCATAATCTTACTGCTGAATTTATAACCCTAATCAACCGGGCACGTTGACCCTAAGAGGTGCCACTTCAAAAACGTTAAAACTAACATATGCCACTTGATTCGCCACAAAAAGTGAGACATGCTTTTTTGCACCCAGTTACATTTCTACAGAGCATAAACAAACATCCTAAAATTAATGTGTTTTAGTTAAACACATTTTTATGATATAAATATGTAAGAAATAGCTGCTTGGTTTGACGGTCTCCAAAATTGGTACACGACATTTTGTTACGTGTTTGCAAATAGGGTAAAGAAAGTTTCTAAAACGTTTGTCAGATATATACATTATCATTTTTATGATATGGCTATGTAATGGATAACGGCTTGCTTTCACGGTCAGCAGGATTGCTACACAAGACAGCCAGAAACTTGATGCTGAGAGAGTGAACATGACCAACGCTTGGCCATCCCTTTCTGCGTTCGGTTGTATGCGGCAACAAAGCCAAACGTTGTCATTGGTTGGTTGGTTGGTTGTTTAATTTGGATGGCGCATGCAGCCTCCGTATTATGGCAACGTTGTCATTAAGGTGCATCATTGGCTTTAATATCATTTATTCTAAGTAAAACATCACGTGACGTTAAAGATAACACGTTGGCTGACTGCCTGTACATGACAAGTAACGCGAGAAAGTGCGGGAAAAGCCAATCGTGCACCTAACTCAAAGTTGTCCTATTTTTGCTGTCAGAAGCTCATTCCGTTTTACTCCATACATAACAGTGGACACAGAAGAGGCTCGGACAAGGGTTTACCCGTTTGGTCCCCATGAAGTAGCCCATTTTAAACCAACGTGTCACCACGCTCTCGCAATGCTGCGAGAATAAATTTGCAATCCTCAACAGTTATAATCTAGGCAAAGGGGTAGAGTCCAGTATTATATTGTCTGGCAAGTCTTCAAAGTGTGAAGATAAGATGTAAGTAAGCTAGACATCTACATTCCAGATTGGGCATTTTTCGATGGGGAACAAACAGACAGTTGGCAAATATTTTGAACTGTGATTCCGAAAACGCGTGATATACCTCGTCAATCGTAAAAAGTGTCTGAAACAGTTCGTTAAAGATACCAAACATTCCCTTATACTGAGAACTAACCATTATTTGAGTTACATTAGTTTAGTTGATATCCCCCGTCGCTAAAACAAATTGTCTCTTCCTGGTCATTCTGTAACTGATCATTTAGTAATAGCCATTTGTTCAAACACAAAATTCTTCCTTCTGAAGAGGAAACCGAACTGAAACGCTTAGACAGATCAATTTATTGGATTAAGAGGATTAGGTCAGCTAGGTTTCAACTTGGAACCGGATAAAGGCTATTAGAGGTACACAATTCCATTTGTATTCCAGCACGATCAGTCTAGCATGCAATTTGCTGGTCTCCGTGTATTTAAGGATATAAAAGTATTGCACCGGTACCTAAAATGTCGAGTTAGGCGCACAATTGGCTTTTCACGCATTTTCTCGCGTTACTTGTCATGTACAATAAGTCATCCAACGTGTAAGCGCTAAAGTCACGTGATATTTTATCTAGAATAAATGATAATAAAGCCAAAAGTGGAGCTTAATGGAAATGTCTAGACCTCTTTCACAAAGACATATGATAGTTTACAAGAGGAACAAAAATCTAAAGGACTTCCGGGTTGAAGACGAAACTGAGGAAACTCCGCTAAGTATCAAATGACATGTATATCTTGCATTACTGTTAGTAGACAGACTCGGGGTTTTTTCTATCTGTATGTAATACCTTTTTGAAGTCGTGTAACCTTTAACCTATATCTTTACATCTGTGTGCTAATAGTTATACTATATTTTTGTATACCCCTGAATTGTTATAACTTTCTCTCTGGACGTCTGTATTTTACCCAAAACTACTCGAGATTAAGATCTACACATAAAGTTGTCTCTGAGAGTCTATCTAGAATCTATCTAGACCGATGAATATTATTCATCGGTTCCAATGTTTTATCGACCTCCCTGCGCAAAGACAAGCAACGCGAGAAAGTGCGTGAAAAGCCAATCGTGCACCTATAAACTCAAGTCTGGCTTATTTTTTAAAAAGCCAGATACCCGAGCTCGAATCCCGTACAAGAAAAATATTATTTATCTACATAAAACATTGGTGTTCCTACCGGGAATTATTATTATCCGGGCTAGATACATTAAGATGCGCCATTGGCTTTATTATCATTTATTCTAGGTAAAACATCACGTGACGTTAAAAATAACACGTTGGCTGGATGCCTGTAGATGACAAGTAACGCGAGAAAGTGCGCGAAAAGACACCTAACTCGCTAGAACGGCGTTCGGACAATTGCCACGATTGCTGGCCATAAAGACGACTGTGTAAATTATCGGATATGCTGTATTACCAATTTTAATATGAGGAGGGGGATGTCTCACGTGTGTATATATTAAAATGTATCACAAAAGGGCAAGTTTTACCCCCACACGCCTAATTAATGTGCCTAGGTTTACAGCCACAATAAATATGAGATTAGTTAACAATGAAGCATAAAAGTGTCCGCTACTGTTAATATAACCTATATACGAAAAACATAACTTACACTTACCCTTGAGAAATTTTGCACACAGTTAGGTAGACGAATTACTAACTCGTGTCTCGTGAACTATCCGGACCTGAAAATTAACCGCCCTCTTCTACAGCCAGCGGAACCGACTAAACAGACTAGTTCGATGTAAACAACCGATTCTTGCTGCGTGGAACCGTAAGAAAGGAAACTAAACTGCGGTTTAACATCCGTACATACAACAAATCTTTAAGCCTATAAAGATGGTTAAACTCCTATCAAACAAACAAACAAATCATGTTTTAGATGAAGATATACCCTTAAACAACGCCATAAGCTGCTTGATAATAGGAAATGTCTCAATTTATGTTATTATAAACGGATCTACACATGCGTGGGCAAAACAGTTTTTTTAAAGTCTTAATTAATTGTTTTGTCAGAATTTGCTAAGGAATAATATTGCGTTTTCTACGACAATGAGATAACCGCCATTGAAAGTTAGTGTTGAGCCTGGTGACAACAAAATGTCCCTTAGGGGGGGGATATAACAACGGAGTGCCATAAAAGATTATTTTTGATAACTTCATACAAGTTAAATTTGTTAAGTTGCAACCTGAAAAGAATGTCGTGCAGTTTCAAGGGGACATCCAAGTTTGACCAAACCTCTCCTGTACGAGGAGGTGAGAA
>JAQQZZ010114923.1:0-15056 GCA_030265115.1 Mopalia vespertina | reverse complement strand
CACTAACAGGGGTAATGTTTTCCTATGGAAGACAGGAGATGTGTTCACTAACAGGGGTAATGTTTTCCTATGGAAGACAGGAGATGTGTTCACTAACAGGGGTAATGTTTTCCTATGGAAGATAGGAGATGTGTGCGCTAACAGGAGTAATGTTTTCCTATGGAAGACAGGAGATGTGTTCGCTTGTATTTTGTAGTGTATATTAGTGCCCCTAGAAAGGTTTGCTTCATAAGTATTTTATTCCACATCCAGTTCATGGCAGTTTTCTCGCCAAAAGAATTGAAGGTCTGAGGCGATTCCCCGTCTTACTGGCCCGAGAATATTTATTGAAGCGAAAGGACATGATGTGTTGTCAGTGTGTGTAAAACTGAAAATAAAAACCGGGTGTATTAACGAATTGGCGTTCATTGTCAGTGAATCATGTAATCAAATCTCTCTATACTTCCCTCTAATGTTAATCCAAGGCAATCGAGTGTAAAACTCATTGCTGGCGAATTTATTTCAATGGGTGATCAAGGTGCAATGGCTGATGCTCGATGGACCATGGGGCTTTCCAACTGAGAGGCGATTCTTGATCATTCCACTGTATCGGCGCATTTCTGGTATGCGAACGAAGAGCGGGAGAATTTCACCAATTTAGCAGGAAGTTAGAACTTCCTTTGATGAGTTCGTGTACCTTGAAGTACTATTTAGTAATAACGTTTCACCTACATGTATTCAGTAGGTTGGAGCCTTTCTACATTGATATTCGAGAATACAAACATTGAAATCGTATATCGATTAATTAATTTATTGGTTTGATTACTTATTGATTATGTGATTTTTTTTTTTTATTGTGTTTGTTATTATTTTTTAAATAATAACTAACGATTATTCATCCGATTGAAGAATGGATTTCAAGCCGAATGATAGCTTGTTTTAGGGTAAGTCAATGGAATCAGACAACTGATGGTACATTTTCTTTTACGTTACTTTTTAAAGATGTGAGAGTGAATATAGCTTAACTATTTGTGCGGCCAATACGGCTGAACCTTATGGGTGTCAGCCATATCACATAAAACACGTTTACAGTGAGCTTGTGGTTAAACAGCATTATAATTTCCAACCCAATAACTTACGACAAAGATGACCGTATTAACATTCACTTGTAAATGCCCTGTTATTCAGAGAAAGAGAATAACATTGTTTAAGTGCAGTTCGGGATGACCCTTTCAGTTAATCTGCTGTTTTGACACGGGGATCAAATGTACAATAATCACCTGTGTTTAACCAAGCGGTTAAAATAACAGCGTCCAATATTCCCCATAAGTGACCGTCTCGGTGCAGTTGAGGTATTTTAACAACACACATTGAGCACGAACAGTATGAATATTCACTTTACTTTAAAATAGCATGTGTCTGTTAGGGCAGGTGTTTTCAGCGCATATTTCTTTTAAAATAATAGGTTATTACGCCCACACATTATCAATATACAGTCAAAGAGTTGGGGTTAATTTTTTTATTTTTGACTCATATGACGGCGTTCCAGCTAAATCGGTGAAGAAAATATCCTTCGACGTCACTGATAAAAAACAAAGACGAAATACAATAACTTCACAAACAGATCGGCTCTATGTTGCCCTTTAGCTCCGATGGCAATAGGAAGCTCTCTCCCATCCCCGCCAGCCAGTAAAACCCAAGTCGGAATAAAACATCTTTAGCGCATCGATTTTGAAACTAAACTTAACCGATTTTTCCATTTTAGAGGCGAAATAAAAACATAAATATCAAGTTACTAGATCATGAAACGGTCAAATGCATTTCTAATTCTATAAAATCTTACAATAAAAGCGTGTAGCATCTATTAAAAGGCACGTGACCATGCTGGTATTTGGCATCTGTCCACGGACAGAAAGACGAGCACGAACAGTACATAACTTTCAATTGAATTTATTAACGTAAACAAGACCAAAAATAGCACTGAATGATTTTTTTTTTTGTCTTTTAGAAAGTGAACATTCACAGAATTTTCGTTATTTTGGGATTATACTTTAAATTCTTACTTTGAAAAGATTCTATTTCAGAAAGTGTTGCAGGTTGAAACCCGTCCGGGAATCGAAACCACGGAAAATGATACGATAGGTGGCAGGCATTTACTGCTGACGATTTGGTGCCTAAGTGAAGGTCGTGTGTTTGATTACCTGAAGATGTTTCAACCTGCAAAATTGTCTAAACTAGAATATTTTTAAACTGAAAAGTATTATCCCAAAATAACGAAAATACTGTTGACCACAGAGACTCCAAATTATAATAGCTCTACCCAACTGCTGTAATTATGGACAATAATTGTTTGACATAATCTTGGATTGCCAGTTAAACATACTTTAAAATGATAAAGATATTAAATCATCCTAATAAAAGCGAAAAGAAAGATTTAAACAACCGTTTTCCGTAAGAGGCACTCTACCGGCAACAAACTAACGGAAATTCCAATGACAAAATCACTATAAGCCATAAACAGAAGCAGGGAGCTATTTATAAGTTCTGTTGTTGTTATCTTTTGAGAATATTCCGCACACGAAGAAACATGTGTTTTGCATGACGTTGTTGTTGATATACACCATGTCTGCGTTACCAGTGTGATGATGGCAGATGTGCATCTTCGCAAATATCTGTTATTTGTTTGAGGCTGCTATGACGGGCATATGGTTATCTGGACTATCTCTGAACAGGTGGAATCAAGCAGTGGGGAAGTTAATCAATTCCTGAGAACAATCACTGCAAAAATAACGCCCAAGTTTTTTATCTTACTTTTGCATTTCTTGAATTGTTGGTAGACTTACTCCTGAAAACAGCATTCAGACATGTACCGATGTGTCTCAGATATCATACGATAAAACGAAGGTGATCTCGAACACGTGTGTGTCAAGCATATACTTTAAGTGGATTGATTGATCGGTGTTTGACGCCCTGATTCATTTATAATGGCGGTATACTCCAAGAGTAGGCTTACATCTACGGTAATACACGTACAACCATAAAAGGGGTAGTGTTTTGCTCTGTTAAAGAAACAATGTTCCTCCAATGCTAAGTTTCAGACCATGTGTCTAAATTTCAAACATACTGCTGGTCTACTCTTTATAGTGCACGTAAGTCTCGTTCTCTTCTATTTGACTTCCGGTGACCGCGTTCAAATTAAATCGCTGGGGTTTGCACAACGATCCATATTTTGTGTTGGGAGAATTGGCATCTTTTTTACTTTCATTTCATGCTAAAATTAGAAAGAATTTAGAGTGTCACCGGAAGTGGAGTGAATTACATGAAATATCACGACGTGACCCACAAGCCTTTTTGATATCGTGTCTCTCTAGGATTTGCGTTTTGTACAGTACATGTAGTCTACTCACCATTAAGTCCTATATAGAACGTTGGGCAATAATAGGATTCAAATTTCAGCAAGGGTATATATTAATAGAAAAAAATGTTGATAATTTCTCTCCAGTATATATATAATAGCCGTTATAACAATAAAACAGACCCGTTAATAACAGCACTAAAACAGACAGAAATTTCCAGTTGACGATTCCTGGCCTCAACGTGTGACTTAAATTTAGAATTACACAAACATGGAATCTTTCAACGTAGCAACGGTTTATTAAGCAGAAATAATCACCTCGCTATGTAATGTAAATAAAGCAGGGGTCTATATATCAGGCGACCAAACACAATCCTGTATTGAGAAGAAGAATAGGTTGGATTCCCTGTGAAACTTAAGGAGAATTGATTGGTTTTACCCGGGCAAGTTTTCGTAACTAAGCTCCTATATTCTTTGTCGTGTGATAAGTTTTATAGCCCAGTATAGAGCTGTTTAGACTGGAGCAGCAGAATGTCCGGGTCCTCTTGAGTATCAGAATCAGCTTAATCAAAGCTGTCTTGACAGGAAAATGTATAACATTACTGATATAAGAGTTGTCTTCTTGACTGTAATCTCCAACTATAATTTATCCCATTACTGTCAGGGTAAATCTAATCTCAAGATTATACGTTTGTTAAAAACATATATATATATATTTTTTTTAAACATAGCAACATATACGTCACCCCTCAACTCCAGGGGAAGTGTTCAAATTTTCAAATAGTAGAATAATCTTGAGTGCGCCCTCACCTAAAACCAATACCGCTTTCCACTCCCTCGGCGCGAGGTGAAAATCACCGAAAGAAATTGCCGAAGTTTGAAAGGTGACCATTTTGAATTGGTTGAGCACATGGTTGTTTCGTGAGATCATTGACACGGCACACTAGATCTTAGTGTTTATCAGGACACGAACCAACCTGTGTATTAACCAGTAGATATGAGATCTTAGTGTTTATCAGGACACGAACCAACCTGTTTATTAACCAGTAGATATGAGATCTTAGTGTTTATCAGGACACGAACCAGCCTGTGTATTAACAGACACAATCGTATTTCTTCTCAAATAACGACATTAAACAAAAGAAAATCTGAATCTGACTACAAACTCGGAGAGTTCAGATGTAAATTGGTACAGACGCAATCCTGGGGCTCATGTTACAACTTATGTAAACCCAGAACATCTCCGATGTCTAGTAATATTATGTGCCCGATTATGTTTCCTCCTTTACTAGAGAACAACAGTTAAACCCTAACAGTATCGAGTTGCATGAAAAACTACATAGCCTGATAAAGGACATAATGGGCAGCTTAGTTTAATGGGCAGCTTAGTCTTACGAACAACCCTAGCCTAACGTGCAGCAGAGTATACTGAATAACATATAATGATGGTGTGGTAGATTACATAGCATAATGAGCAACTTAGTTTAATGGGCAGCAAAGTCCAAGGTTAACATAGTCTAATGGACAATACAGTCCAATGGACTAATGTATACTTGATAAAATAGTCTTGTGGGCAACATATCATAATGGGCAACATAATCTAATGGATCGTATATCATAATGGGCAACATAATCTAATGGATCACATATCATAATGGGCAACATACTCTAATGGATCACATATCATAATGGGCAACATACTCTAATGGATCACATATCATAATGGACAACATAATCTAATGGATCACATATCATAACGGGCAACATACTCTAAGGGAGTACTTCGTCCAGTAAACAGCATAGCCTAATGGACACCACAGCCGAGTAGGCAACATAGCCCGATTGACAGAACACGATCGGAATCTAGTTAACAGTGTTTACTGTGTTTTGATTTGGTGAGTTTAAGTGTCAAAGATTATTGTTTTTTTTCCCATTAATTTTGATACGTTGACTTTGATATGCTGCAAATCACATTGTGGTTGACACATAGTATTGAAGTGATGCGGTAATATTTATTACTGCCATGGGTTCGTTTTGTTATGCTGTACTTAACAATATATAAGTTACTGCCCTTGCCAGAGATTAGAGTAGACGAGGCGGACTTATAGCAATCAGTTTAACCGATCGGTGAATAGCATAGAACACATGTTATCTTTATCATTCAATGTATATTTGCTAATTTTTTGTATATATTTTTTACACCCATTTCGTCAGACTTGCTTGATTCAGTCATAAATAAAGAAGCGCAAAACAACCACAAAACACGATAAATATGGCAAAGTGCTTCCGCATGAACAATACGGGTATTTAAGTTACACTTACACATGTTGTTACACTGACGGGTTAAAGAAAATACATATACTTAGCGTAACAGAGGAGAAATTCATTTGGACTCTACATTCACATTAAAAATGCTGTCATTGATAACGAGATAGCACTGATATCATAAATGTTGCAATTTTGAGTCAAAATGATGTTTTCTTTTTCGGAATAAAACAAATTGTGTAATAGGTAATTTTAAAACTTGGATAACATTTAAAAAATCTCAATTAGGTTCTTCTTTTACTCATACATATAGCATACTTTTGTATGCTACATGGTTTATAAGAAAACAAAGGGAAATAACTCCGATAACATTAAAAAAGTAAGAATTACATAATTATGGATAACAATGCCCGTGTTTGTTAATAATTTACTCTTGCTATCGATCTCTGAAATCAGAACATTGTGACCAATAAACAAAGCAATTGTTAACCATGTGAGATTCACATTCCCCACTTATTTGTGTATTAGTCACATGCACGTTGAACCATTGCACTTAAGTTAAGCCACATAATTTAATTGAAACGTAACAGCCATTAGCGATCTGATGATAAAGGTATGAGTGGACTTGTATTAGTGATGCAACTTACTTTAAGTTGACTCCAAAGTGCAACTCTTTCAAGCTAAGCTCGACTCTGTTTATCTGTAGAAAAATTTCTGATTAAAAGCCAGTATCGCTGAGCCGTCAAAAGCACACATACACACAAAAAGATCGCTTCAGTAAAGACGCAAATTCCACAGAAGAACACGTTTCAACTGTAGTATGTAGCTGATGACCTTTGACATTATAAATATCCACGTGATGTTTTGTTAGAAATTTTACTGTCAGCACAGATAACTTTTTTCACATTAAAAAATAAGCTGACACAAGAACATTATGTCTCGATTTTCCACCATAGTGACTGATATAATATGAATGTGGCTAAAGAACATTGATAAGTTAGATTAATATTAATGTGTTTGTTTGATTGGGGTTTAGCGCCGTACTTAAGATTGTTTCACTCACAAGACGGCGTGCCAGACAAATGGGTGAACGAAACCACCACGACACCACTGGCAACAAACGAGGACAACACAGGATAAAAACAGGACGTAATCACAAACAGATCGGCATCATTTTGCTCCTTAGAGAGCACCAGAGCAACTTGTAACTGTCTATAATATCCCTTAATTTGAATGTTACTGTGTTAAATGTAAACGCGTGTAGCGTTTTTCCAAATGTACATAACAATGGTGCACACAACACATCATACATTAGGTACATAAAATACGACGATATTAACGTTAAGCTCTTTGTTTGCTTTGAATGCTATAAAATGTGTGTTATATTATCTCATAATAATGTAGAGCTGGTCTATAATACACAATTTATAGCTATAGCAATACATAAAGAAGCAGACAATAGTATTCCATTTTGACAAAGAAGTAGGTAGGCTTTTAAATGAGGGCTTACCATTGTTATTCTGTTTTTACAATACATACAAAGTGAACTGTATAAAACTCTATAAAATCTCCATATCGTATACAGTAACACAGAAGAGCCGGTAAAACGATATGGTATCTAGATTTTGGTAGCTCATTTGACACGACTTCACATATCAACAGTTTAGCCCTGTTTACAGAGAGAGCCTTAGTCAAACAAACCTCCGGCTTGCCTTATGAAAGAATCGAGAAACCTCATCTCTCCAACCTCTGGTATTAATATATCAAGATAAGAGCTAGACCCGATACTATAGTGTACATCTCCCATCATTAAGCTGTAGAGCGGAGACTGGTATTTTGGGAAGCCTTTGCTGGCCAAACATTAAGGTATATACAAGTTGGTTTATGCACAAGTAGGTGTGAACAAAAAGTTACCTGGATTTAATAATAATGGTCTTTTTTTAGTGAATTTTCGTTTGTATATTTTAGTGACTTTTGTAAAAGTTAAATCTTGTTCTGTAAACAAAGTATCGTTGTATTAGACAGGGATCATGTCAATAACGAACAGTTGATAGAAAAATGTGCGTACATCAACATTAAGCATTCTGCATGGAAAATTGTTTACAATTAAAATTCAATAAAATATTAAAATTAGAAACAGTGATAAATGATAACTATTAAAACATGAGGGCAGCAATTTGCTGAATTTTGAGTTGTTTTCAAAGTAACCACTTACATACCATAATCACTGGGTGAAAAGCGACAGTGTTTTGTTAAGTGTTTTAATATGTAGCATGTATTATACTTAACATACTTAGACCCCACTAGAACATCACAAGTATGGTAATGTGTTTGTACTCAATGAACTGTAAGCCGCGAATAAGCAAACTTAGTATGTTACATGGTTACCAAGGACAAGATGGCGAAAGCTTTACATAGCAAATTAAGACACGATTATTTAGCGTGATTTATTGATTTTGTAACTTTCATAACGTACGCGTTAACATCGACATGTTAAATAGGTTATGGCGCACTGTTATAGTCAGAGTTCTAGTACTAACTTTAATGGGTTTTTAGGATTCGTGACGATCAGATTGGTCGAATCAGTTAAATTGTTTTTTTTTTTATCAAACAGAATGCTGAAATAAAGGGAATCCCCTAAACTCCTTAATACAAATCACATCTCAAAAATCTACATTTATGGTACGGATTTTCGCACTAAAATGACTTACTACAAAATAAATTAGATTGATTCATTGATTGATTGATTCATTCATTCATTCATTCAATTATTGTTATTTTACGCTGAGCTCAATGATTTTTCACTTATATATTTACACTAGCACACCAATAAAATGTTAAGTGTTTTGATAACGTAACAAAGATAATTTTCCTCCAGTGCTATGTAAAACTTAGTCCTTGGCCCTTAGCTGATGATTATTATCTAGTTTACATGTACAAAATAGTATAATGCTCTTCAAAAACCAACAGTACTCTTTAAATGCCCCTGTTAACAGGAATTTGAAAGTTTTGTTGTCTTGGAGAAATGTATATATGGGGCGTATATAGAGCATATATATAGTAAGAGCTATATTGCAACTGGTTTATCTGATATAGCCTGTAGGAATTCCATTGTTGCAGGCTTTCTTTTATGGTGGAAAGAAACAAAATGGGCAAATGACAGTTGGTATAACCTGTGAATAGGTTCTATTAACCTATATATTGCAACAATTTGAAGTTTTAAATATCGCCTCTCTACATTAACGTGTGATCAGATGGATTAAAAGAAAAGAGTATTGCAACTTTAATATAGATAAAATAGTGTGTTAAATCTGTCACTGGCGGCTTTATTGATGTAGCCTTTAGGGTTTGTTGTCTGAAGGGAAAATAGAAACAGGAATCGGGTTTCAACAAGCAGCTGTGCTTGTCTGTTACCCGTATCTAGACAGCAATATAACAATCAACACTACTCACACATATACTCCGGAGAACTATCAATATTGTTTCAACAAGACTCTCTACGTTTGTTTGGAACATGATTTATATTCTATCAGGGTGATTATGCTTTGACTGTACATATATTTAAATGGCTGTATTGATTCCAGCTTAATTCTCATTTGTTTTCAGAAGCGCTTCATATTCTATATCCTGGCATCTTTGTAACGCATATTCAAAGTTAATAAATGAGAACGAGGAATCCATAAATCCTTCTTTTTACATTTAGTTAAAACAGTGGACAATTTTCGTGAACGTTGAGTGTAGGGCCTAAATAAAATGCTGGGTTTCATCTGATCATATAAATATCAGCCGTGTCGCTTGCCATATTGACTGTGAACACCGTCCACGGCCGAATTTTAACCAATCATATACCAACTCTTTCGAAAATTCGAATGAATTCTGCTTCCGTTGTGACATCACGTATAATCTCAATCCATTAGGTAGACCTACGTCATTAAGCGGTTGCAACATTGTGCAGTGCTATTAAAAAACAAACTTCCGCCTCATCGTTTTAGAGAGGTCGGGATCAGGTATTTATTTATATTTATAACCTTCGACTCTATGTGTAAACTTATGGTCCCTAAATGAAAGGGGAGCATGCTGTTGTTGTTATTCGTCGACCACACTCTGTCGATACTGATATGGGTTGATCAAAAGCTTTCTCTCCCTTGAATCAACTTCTAGATGCCACTCAAATATGTCACATGTTTAAAAACAAGTTTGCATTATTTATGTACAACCGGATACAGCCTGTTCGAGAAGGTTCTTATGGAAATTATACCAATGAAGGCGACTTCATCGATAACAAAGACACCTTACTGCCTAGAAGACTTGCCAACCAACATATGCATATTTACTGCTTACATTTGAACAAGCAATTGATTCTATTTGTCCCTGTGTAATACTTTCGGTTTGTTTGGTTGATTGGTGTTTTACGCCGTGCTTAAGGATATCTCACTTTTATGACAACGGATTGTCCATTTCACACTGTTCCTTGCCTAATTACGGTGGAAAACCAGGAGGACACCTCGTAAAACCCAGCCTTGCGATTGCCCGAGCCACATCGTGTGGCTCACACATATATCTGACGGTCGACAGGCGGACTCGAACCCGTGGACGTTATATAGAAGTAGGATTAGTAAGCAGACACGCTAACCACTATAGGCCGCGGACAACCAAAATAGAAGACTGTTTTGTCCCTTATTTTAGATCTTCATAAACAATCGACTTTACCCAAACACGCGTGATTCCCTATCATTACATGTGCGAGTAGTTAATTTTAACAGCTAATGATTTAAAAAACAATGTTTTTTTTAGAAATGGAGTACAATATTTCTAAGAAGAAAGTCTCTGACAAAATACCTCTCGTCTTCAAGAGAGCCACCGTATAAAGAAGTCAGGCGTACTGTTCAATATTTGATGACAATCTGCCTTACAGATGGATTTCTTAATACGGTTTTAACTGCCTCGTCTAATTGAGGCTTGTTACGTAATTATTTATACAGTTAGCTCTGTATGGGAACCATATCAGGGATTTTGACTTATCTCAAAAGGAATTATTTTCTTTCCGATGGACAAGAAAATACACCTTACGGATTTAATGCTTCTTAATGACAGAGGATATGCTATAGTGTATTGATATTGATAACTGTATAAACCGTGGATGGGTTTCCACGGGTTTTCTTTCTGCTATCTATCAAAGTTCTTTGAAATTCAGAATGACGTCAAACACCAATTAAAATAAATTTTAAAAATAGTTTAAAGGCATTAAGGACAAACTTCTCTCAGTGCCTTTGACGTAAACTGACTACGCTGCTTTCAAAGGTTTTGTTGTTGACTGTCCCGAATTCTCCTGATTAGATAGCCTTACATCTGCAGCTGAAGATTGCATTGCTTCCGCGGCTCTTCTATAAAAAAGACGTCAGGAACTGTGTTCAATATTTGATGACAAGCAGCAGTTGAAATTACTTCCTAGTTACTTTTTAGTTTAAATCTGATTCTTCCAGGAATGTCTTTGCCAAGAAGGCAGCTGATGGATGAGTAGTCCAAGTGAACAACATTTGCTGCTTACGAAATTGTGCTCGACTCACAGAACTGTGGGTTAAATTTCGTGGAATCAACCAAAACTAGTAGCGTCATCGAAGTTAACAGTTTGTTAAAGTGCCATTTGATTAGTGTATCTATACAATTGTAGTTTTGCCCTGTAGTTGATCTATTGGGCTATTTATTCGAAAGTTGAGACAGACTTCTAAATCGTGACCTGTAATATCTATTGCATATAATAAAGCACACTGGCGGGATTTTAATTTGCATAAACACATTAACTAGCTGCAAAATTTTGTTGGAAGATTTCCTGTTACTTTAAATATACTGTTCTAGGTGACATTAAAATGTGTTCAAGTGAAAAGTATAAGTATTGTAAATGGTGTTGTAGAATGCTTTGGAAAAAGATCCAATCCATGTTTAAACGGGACCTATTGATTTATGGTCACTACAGTGGAATTCGATTAATGACTTCTTCTTCATTTGGATATCAGCAAGAACGTAATGATTGGGGGTTTGCACTCCGTACTTGGGCGTATTTTATTCATATGACAGCGTGCTAGCCTTACCACCTTCAGCAAACAAACAGTGTTAACAATAACCCCACAGAAAAGTCCAAAGACGCATAACAAAGATGCCAACACTGCCTAGTGTTGGCCCTTAGTTCTAAGATCAAGGTGGCCACAGGAAGCTGTCCTAACTTCCCGCCTATACCGTTATACAAAAGAAGTGAAATTTCTGATGCTGACAAACTAAATTTTGGAAACGTCTAGCCAATATGAAGTTCTCTTTGTTCGGTAATACACTACTTACACTGTAAGACTTAACAGTGGAAATACAGGTAGTTACATAACCATGTATAGGCGCGTCCCGCAATCAGTTCGCACAGCCATGGGATTAGAACTGAACAAACACACACAATCATTGTACGGGTCTGGTCCTGCAAATTTGTCTGAACTAGAATCTCTTCTAGGATAGTATCCTGCCAAAATAACGACAATACTGTTAACAGTACAACTTTCTAAAAGATACAAAACCTGTCTTGATACTAACTGATTGTATGAAGGTATACATCTGAGAACTATACTGTAAGCATACTAACTCATTCGCTCTCCTCGCTTCTAAACATATTAGCACCATCGATAGAAAACATGTAGAGTAAAGAACCTTTTACTAATTGCCAAACTAGAGAAGGGCGCGTATAAAAAATACACAGTCGCACATCAATTAAATACACAAAGGCCTTCTGCATGAGGGACTATATAACATTTCCAAAGGGGCACAAGCAGTGAGATAGCTCGGAGCTGTGAACACTGGGAAAACATAGGGAGAGACACTGAAGAAACAACCAGCATTTATTAATTAGAGGAGAAAATTGGATTTCCTTTGAGAATATTCTGTCTCCGGAGATACTGCCTAATTGATTGAGATGTCCTCAGAGTAATTAGACTGATTGATTTTCTGATCGATCCTCGCTGGACAAGTTCGTGTCTGTTTAGATATCATAGAGATTCAACACGGTGTGCAGTGGTTATTGTTATATGTTCATTGGGAAATGTGTTTTCTTCTAGACTGACTCCGTGGTCATCTAGTTATTGTACAGGCGCCATCGGCTCCAATGTGTATTTGCCTGTGCTTAAGTTAAGAAATGTGAGATACTGTATGGGAGATTAAATAACGGCTGACAGTACATCATCCCTGTAACAAAAAATCTCGCAAATTCACGTTAACGTAATGCAGAATGTCAGACTGACAGAAGCCTCTTCAATAGACCGCGCGTTCGCAGTCGCTTGGACGAGCTGCAATGTTATTAAAAAAAGAGTGCTTCGGAGCGACAAGAATCGCTCTGTCTAATGCTGCATATGAGTGGAAGAACCGTAAGTACGGCGTTAAACCCCAATTAAATAAACAAACAAACAAACTATGCACATCTGGTATTTATTGTTGGTGTCACTTTACATGTAGGTAGCGTCGATCTAGAACACACCGTAACACCATTGCAACAAATATAGCTGAAGCAATGTTGATTCTGATTTATGCGACTACAACTCTTGGACAGTACCCAAACAACACAATAACGCTTTCGTTCATTATTTTTCAAGGCTATGGATTTTGTTTTTCTTACTTTAATTGTCCTAGCATTAGAAATAAATGGAGATTGGACGATAGTCTGGAGAGCTTGGGTTGAGCAAGCTTTGGCTACACCAGTGGTACCATATTTCTATTACAGTTAATAATTTAATATGTTATTATGTATGATTTATACTTTACCATTTAAGTCCTATCTGCTGTGTTCAAAGCTCAGTTTGGTTATCAACAAAAATCTCAATATACAAGATAACTTACAATTTAGCCAATGAAAAGCTTCGTGGAAATGGGGTTTACATACATTCTCTAAAGCTATTTGAACATTTTCTATCTATACATTTACTAAATGAAGAAAAACTACAAATATTCTTATGGACTGTTAATATTTGTTTGCTTTGCGTCCCTTCCTTCTCACTCTATCAATCTCTTTCTGAACGTTCTCACACAAGACAGTTTTGCCATTCATTAGTTAGGGCGGCACAAACTACAACGGTACATAAATATAAACTTAACATATGATGCTATCACATATGACTCTATCACGTGTGTGCAAGACAAATATTTCGTTTGTTCCCTTGAGTTCCAGGCGATAACTAAGATAATTTAACTCATATGACAGCATTGACAGCCCCATGGGTTATCCCACTTTCCCAGTCACAACACTTATAAAAAGAACAGCAAGCTACAAGATAGTCGCACTATCGTGTCACTCACGGCTCAAGAAGCCAAAAACCTACGGTTCTCGTTTGCTCAAGGCGCACAAGGGCCACTGGAATCTTTGGCGTAATATCAACGGCGTGTGTTCTGTACCAAGTGTTATTTCTAGTTTCTTCTAGCCAGTACACCTTTGAATTAAGTTGACACTATAATTGAGATTAGTGCACAATTTAGTATAAAGACATGACGCCTGGACGTCCATTCCATCACGCCTTATGTTAAACAAAGCGTGGCTATAATGATAGTTATTCCTATTCTTTGTAGTCTACCATTAATGCTAATAGAACAGCTACAACACTTGAGGAACTCTGGATTGGATTAAGCGAGACAAGGACCTTCGTGATCGGAATAGCGGCGGAGAGCCAGCGCGGAAACCAGCAGGCGAACCGACAAAAGATCTTTTCCGATCAACATTATTAATTGATCTCCACAGTACAGGCTGATCACGTGACCCGGATATTTGAACAGGTAGCTATTGATTGCTGTTAGCAATCGTTATAGTACTGGTTGGAGTGGCTGGTCGAGAGGCTGCTGTCAGGCTTAAACGTCCACTACAGCTTACCTACTCTCACGGTCCTTAGACACTTTAGCGCCCCTGATTCAGGACGCTCTAATTAGAGAAAGGAAATGCTAACCAACAAGAAACCTCCCCTGACATTTTCCTTCACAACAATGACTGATTATATGGTCATTTAATTCCCTTTGTTTGCATTCAATCAACGATTACACAATACTTAAATAGCCTCACGTCAATAACAGCTGCCTGATCAAATACCTCCACAAACAAATGTCAGTTTGACACCTAGCTTATGCTACATGGGCTTGATTGGTTGGAGTTTAACCCCTCGTTTAAGTTTTTTTCGCTCGTATGACGGCTATAATATATGATAAGAGCTGAAGAAAACTTACTTACGATTGATTGGTTGTTTGTTGTTCTAGGCCCTGCTCAAGGGTATTTCACTTATATGATGGCGGTGCATTCAAACAATAATTGGCACTTGAACAACCATAAACAGTGAAGTGTTTATAGACTTGAAAAGTTCATCTCCTTCTAATGGTAGATACAAACAGTATGTTGCTACACTCAAAACAAACTCCAAAGGACACAGGAAGCTCTCCTTCCCCCAACCCC